>CAUYQG010029857.1:0-24745 GCA_963574415.1 Tarsius wallacei
ACCAAGCTGTTTTGATTACTGTAGCCTTATAGTAAAGTTTGAAGTCTGGAAGTGTGATACCTCCTGTTTTGTTTCTTTTGCTAAGGATTGTTTTGGCTATTCGTGGTCATTTATGTTTCCATATGAATTTTTGTATTGTCATTTCCAGGTCTGAGAAGAATGATGTTGGTAACTTGATAGGTATTGCATTGAATCTGTAGATTGCCTTTGGTAGAGTGGACATCCTAACAATGTTGATTCTTCCTATCCATGAGCATGGAATATTTTTCCATTTCTTTGTGTCTTTTTGGACTTCTTTGAGCAGTGTTTTGTAATTCTCATTGTAAAGGTCTTTCAATTCTCTGGTTAGGAAGATACCGAGGTATTTCATATTTTTGGTGTCTATTGTGAATGGGATTGTGCTTTTTATTTGGGTCTCCGCCTGCTTGTTGTTGGTGTATAGGAATGCAACTGTCTTTTGCACATTTATTTTGTACCCCGATACTTTGCCAAAGTCCTTTATCAGTGCAAGCAGGTTTTTGAAAGATTCTCTCGGATTTTCAAGGTATAGGATCATATCTATGAATTATGTATTGTCTTCCTATGTGCTCAGGTATCTTCATCCAATAAATGGATTCATGCCATCCCAGAACTCAGCTGTTATTTCAAGCTGTCATTCGATCTATTTTTTTCCTGTCAGATCACTTGAGAGGCATCTACATTCAATACTACTGCACCACACTGCTAACTCTGCCCACTCTTTCTATTACCTTCCTATTTTCTGTCTTCTCTATTTTTCTAGTAAAACTGCTTTTACTAATATACTCATGGCCTAATTTCCAAAGTCATGAAGAGTGTTTTCCATTTCTTTTCATTCTTGTTTTATCTTTCCTTGGCCCCCATGGTAGAATCATTTCATTTGTTTATGCAAATTTCCTTTTTGCTCTATAGTGCCTCTTTCTTTCACCTCAACTCTATTTAAACCTGTTTCTCTTTTTCAACATTTGTTCTCTCAGTAGGCACATCTTTCCTCCATGCTCTATCTCTCAGCTTTCTCCTCTATTTTCATAGTCTTGGGCAACCTTTTCTCTGGAAATGACCTCCTCATTCATGCTTCCCACACAAATGTCCTTTTCCAAGCTCAAGACCTATGCTTTCAGCAGAGTGCTCTCATTGTCTCTAGGATGCCTTCAATGCAACCACACACTGTACATGACCAAAGAAAACTCAGCACTTTCTTCTTTGGAGCTAACTCCTCCTTCTAACCTCTTTCTTTCAAAGTTGCCTCTCTATTTGTTCATTCACTCAGGCACAAAACTTTGTCACTTAAGACTTTTCTATTAAGGGCCATGTTCATACAGTTGTAAGTCTATAGAACTTATAGACACAGGGCTTTTCAGTACTACTTAAATTGCAATGCTTGCTGCAAATCCTCATCAATTGCCTTTCTGCCTACAGGCCTTTCTGCTTTAATCCACTGAATTCACTTTTTTTTGTTTTTTTAAGCTGCCAGGTCTCTCTTTAGCCACACTCAATTACCTCTTTGAGAATACATAATTGAATATTAAAGTCCTCTACAAGGTGGACTTTACCTCCCTTGCCAGTTTTATATCCAATTGCTCTCCAGTGACTACCTGATAATCTGGCTGTGCTCAGCTACCCAAGTGCCCCCATCATTTTCCTCTTCTGAGATATTACTTATGCTTCATGCACTCCCAGGAATCCTGCTACCTCTTTCTTTCTCTCACACATCATTTCAAAATTCTACTTATCTCTAAAGACCACCAGTTCAAATTTCACCTCCTTCAGATTTGTCTTTTCTAATCCTCTCAATCATTTTAAAACCTTGTATAATAAGCAGTTAGCTTATTCTGACTTGTTTTCAGATACAATACCCCAACTACATGCATCATAAGCTCCTTGAGTGACTGTTTTTCAATCTGTACCTGTGGTGTTAGACAGAGAACCCTGAATGCAGTAGTTATTTAGTAAATGTTTATTAAATTTACCAATATTTCACTTTATTCACTCAAATTATGATATTCAAAGCTGGAATTTAGATTCAGGAACTTTAGGTAATAAAACTGTGATGTACTTAGTTAAACATAAACTTTCTCAGTAAATTTGAATCATGTGCAGAATAGTTAAGCATCAAAGAATCTAATGAACAAAATGAAATGAAAGATGCTACAAACAAGTATAAATATCCAGAAGGCAGAAAATGTGGGTCCCATAAGAAAGTTTAGAAGAAAAAAATACTCCTTTGTTAAATTTTACCAGGAAATTTGCTGCCTCTGATAGTTTTCAATATTACCAAGAGATAAACAAAAATTAAAAGTATGCAAAAGTAAGATACCTTATTTCTGCTTTTACTTGCTTCCTTTTATACATCTTGAGTTAGACTTGCTACCACCAAAACCCGTGCTGTTTGGGATCAGGAATTTATTTAAAAACTTAAAACTTTGTAATTAATCTTAGATGCAGTCCCTAAATTAACATTCACAACTAAGTTGCGAGTGACTTGAATCAAAATATCTTGCTTAAGTTGAAAAGCTCTAGAAGCTTCAAGGAATTGAAAATTTTAGATAATTTTAATAATGAGCTACTGATGGAAATAAGTGAGAGGTTAGAGTTGCTGATTAGAGTTTATAGAAGATACTCATTAAGCTTTTGTATATTAAAAAGGGTTTTGGTTTTCCCTAACAATATTGGGTTGGAAAAATTCATCCTGTATTGGCAATATTCTGCCTCACAATACATGCTTACGTGATTGGAACACGATTCACAGCAGAATCCTGTAGAGCCATAGCTCAAGAGCTATACCTCTGCCTCGACAACAATTACAGTGACAAGAAATTCAAATCAAAACCATGTTAAGAGTGTAGACTCTGGGCCAGGGGTAGTGGCTCATGTGTGCAATCGTAGCACTTTGGGAGGCTTAAGCAGGAGGATCACTTGAGTCCAGGAGGTCGAGACCAGCCTTGGCAACATAGTGAGACCCCATATCTATTATTTTACTTAAGTATATAATCTATTATAAAAATAGTTCTTGAGGTTTCATTGAATTAACCCTACTAAATTTGAGATCTTTTTCCTATGTAAAAATAAAATGATAATATTATAGTGATATATATTTGAAAATAAAGAACACATCAGTCTTTTAAAGCATACTAATTTCTAGTTCTCATGGAACTATTTTGGGCAAAGCAAAGGAGTTTTAAAGCTATTTCAGTTTTCTAAAATTCAAGGAATTTAGTAAAATTCAGTAGTATTGAGCCTTTGACTTAATCTACTTCTTACCATAAGTTGTCTAAGGTATTTCCACTCCATTTCATTCCTTTTAAAGAAAAAAAACTGCATTGGTTATTTCTATTTTAGAAATATTTCAAACAAAAGATACTTTAAAAGTTTGTCAAAGCTCATTTTATTTTCTTTGATTTTTCAATTTATGCACATCTTAACCTTTAAACATTTTCCTAGAACCTCCTTTCTATTACATTTGAAAGTAAAAAGCACAGAATACTTTGTATCATGGCTCTTCTTTAATTTGAGTCACACAGAGGATTCGTAGAATTTATATAATGTATTTACAGCATGGATTTTGAATTATACTTTGTAAAGTCCTTTCTCCAAAAGAAAATTTTTAAAGGTCTCCAATATTTTCTTGGACAGAATGAATATAAATCAAGGCAAAAATTTAGCTAATCGCTTGTTTTCCTTTTTTCTCTAATTTAGGAACTGTATGAAGTATGTTATGTAGAGAATTGAAGATCAGAACATTCCATTAGTAATCATCCAACAAATATTTCTTTCTCAGAGCTGAAATAACTCATTTATAAATTGCCTGGATTTTTTTTAAGACATGCTGAACCAAGAACTTGATCTATCTATCAGTTTTGAAACATGCCCTGAAGCACAAGCACAAAGCCAACCCAACTCAGCAAGAGGAATGAAGTCTGTGTCACACCTGGCTGTGGGCCTGATGGAAGCTTCAAAGAGTAAAGGAAGTTGCTTTCAGGTTGCAGAGAGTACTAGCCGACTTCATAAAGCCATTTTCCAGGCTTTTAAAAATATTTCACCAAAGTTCTAAAGAGTTTCATGATTTTCTCAGGTGCCTGAGGCCTGGGAAAAATTTTTACTTGATTTTGATTAAAACCTTGTATCCTTTATGTGCAAAATGGGAAAAAATATGATGGGAAGTTTTCCTTCCTTTTTCTGCCCTCATCTTCCCTGAATCTAATTTTTGTGCTTACCTTGAATAGATTTCTTAACACAAAAAAATCTCTCTCTGGGTTTAGATATTTGCCGAATTCTCATTGAAAAAAATCTTGAATTCTTATAATCAAATGTTGAGTATCAAACAAAAAGACAAATTATTCTTCTAAACATTCATCAACAAAATACTTAGCTATAAAGAAGTAATACATATTCAGTAAAGTACAGAGAGGATGCTATCACACTCCTAGCCAGTTCAGGCCATATTAAAGTTTCTTATATTAGACATACTTGAAGACCTTGTCTCTTCCAAGAATAAAACATTATATGAGATCATGAAAGTTGTACCCTCACAAAAGAATAATCATGCTAGAATGGCACAGATCACAAAAGAGTCACAAACCAAACATACACATACTGCAGCCAGAAGAGGAGTCAGCAATTTAAAATATAAAGTTATAATCTTATAGTTTTGTCTTGAAGCCTGGGAATCTTGAAGCCTATGACTTTCCCATTTCTGCTGCTCACAAACGATTACATTTTTTTTCCACTGAAACTTTTTCAAATAATTTATACTTGATCCTTCACTAAACTATAGTTCTACAAAATCATTTTTCCTGTACTTCGATAAATCTGATAAGTAAAACATCACCAAGTGTGCACATATACAAATGTGTTATTCACTTTTTAATTCTACTCTTTTAACTGATGGGGTTGACAAATACTTTCCTTTCTAGAAAGTTCTGTTTTTGTCGAATTATATCGTATTATACCCTCATGGTTTTCATTCCAACTCTAATTTCTTCACCTATTTACTGTAAGCATTCCCCAAATTTATGCTCTATCTTTTTGTAAGCTTTCTTGTTGTTCTCTATTTCCTTAACAACCATTACACTATCTTCTTATCAATCTTGATGCCAGCTTATTTTATGATCTAGTGGCCTCTAACATTTCAACTATGTGTCAGCGCAGTTTACCATCACAGTTTAATATATTTTCCTAATCTCTTTCTTGAGTTCCAGCTTTAGTTTATAACTGCAGGCTGGAGAGATCTCCCTGAATGTTTCATGAGCAAATCAAACTTAGCATGTCTAAAAGGACATCTAAAAGGATATCCTCTTAAGGATAAATTCCTCCTGACTCCTCATGTCTGTAATTGGCATCAATATCTACTCAAGCCTCAAGGCTATACATTACCCTACCTCAATGCCTTTGTTCACGCTATTCCATGATCTTTCAGTCAGAAATGAGCCACTGAATTCCCAAGAATTTTTTGAATATTTTTGTGATACTTATCAAGTTTTGATTTACTGTGCTACTTGGCTCCATTTTACATACTCTATTATGCTGCATACTTCTTAAGTGTAACATCATGTTTTCCTAACACAGAGTTCTTTCCCCCAGAAAGTGTTCAGATGTTGTTTGTTACCCAAGTAAATAAATTTGAAATTAAGCTAATGCTGTTTACCCAGAATGGCACTTATAGAGGGAATGCTTAATTCTGAACTAATTTACATACACAGACTTTTCTAAAAATATTTATGACCCTGCAGTGGGAACCAACTGAAGAGAGGAAAGGTGCAATTCTCACATTCCATGAGATTTACTCCAGGGCAGACACCAGGTAAGAAGCAAGACTTTTTGAATAATAACAGATTTGCTGACCCAGGTTGAAAATATGAATCTGTGCTATTGATCACATAATAGATTTTAAAGAAAAGGCCCTGCAGGTATTAATTCTTGCTAATATCTCTGAATGGTAAAAACATATTTCAACACAACCTCTACCAGTCAGGATTCTTCACATCTGATCTTGGGCTCTTTCTTCTATGCATTTTACCTGGCGATGATGACATACTCTTTGTCTAAAAGAAAAATAAACAGCTAAGTCAATGTCTTTATGAAAAGGATTAAGAACATAATTATATGGTAGAATGGGGGTGACAGGGTGTATTCTGTCATCTCATTGTGTGGGTGAAGAGTACAAAGGCTAAACTAGGAATTTAAGGCAGAGTGAAGGCCTTTAACAGAGCTGACATTACTTGAAGAGGCAATTATTTACATGAGTAAATCTAAAAGACAAGTGTAAGTTCACAAGACACTTAAAAATAACAGAACTGTGTGGCAACTTGCTGAATACTTGAAAATAACATTTCAGTAAAACAAAGATAATTCAGTTTTCCAGACTGTAAGTTACCTCCAATAAATATTTAAAATCAAGTCTATCTTACTACTTTTCAATTATTTTCTAAATGTTAGCCCCTAGTATAAAGGATAGTGTATTTATATTATAAAATATTTACTTTGATTTTTGCAAGCAGTAAAGATGTCTGTATCTTTCTTGTGTGTGTATGTGATGCTGTTATATATAGCATGATAGCAGATGTGACATTTAGGAAAAGACAAAATGTCTGAAATGTTGTTTCCATGGCAACAGTTTATAAAAGCGGGTAAGGAACTTAATAAGCTAAGACAACTTTAAATTCAAAGGAATCATATTTGACTTTTAGCTGTTAAGCGATGAAAAAGGTTTTATTTCTGTATAAATTAAACTATGAAAAAAATAAAAGAAATCTTGCTACCATTGCATTTAGTGACCTATAGCAGAAATTTTCTGGAAGAATAAAAGCAAAATGCTTTTGAATCTGCCTACTTCTCAGCAGATGGTCTGTAGCACAATAATTTCAGTTCAGTGGGCACAGACATTTGTACTGCCCATTTTAATTTCAAAGACCATGCTACATTCTTAATTTATCATCTTAAAGTAACAATTAATATTCAGTTATATCAATGTACAAAGCATTGGATTCAATAATGAAGAAGACACAGGGCTCAGTGCTCATTTAGTAAGGAAAAAAGTCAAAGACTACAAATAATAAAACACGGCTCAAGAGACATCAAGGAACGTATGACTGTCCCTAACAAGGAGATATTACAGTAGAAGGATAAAGAAATCACATTGGACTGATACTCAAAACAATCTTCATGGAGGAGTTGCAGTTATTCTGAGCCTTGGCAGATGAAATGAATTTGAATAGATAGAGACATAGGTAAGTAAATTTTGTGGGTGTTCTTGTGGTAGAGACAGAAAAAAAATGGCACATTTGAAAAATGGTTCAATTAAAAGTAAATAATAGAAAGTATTACAGAAGGGAATTAAGCCTTGAAAATTGTAGACATTTAATAAATTTTGGTTAAATTGAATGCAATTACACTGACTCTAATTGAAATAAAATAATGGTTAGGTTGGTGCTTGTTCTTGGACAATCTTGCAAATCAAACTATGATTTTAGAGTTTATTTTGTTGGAAGATAATTTACTCATTTAATACATACTTATTAATTGCTTAATGCAAATCAAGCACCTCAAGAGTTGCTAGAAATTCATGGATAAACAGGATTATTTCTGTGCTTTAGGAGGTCATCACCTGGCCATTCTGGTCCAGAGTTAGAAAAGGAGTCTTAAAGGAGAAGTGCTGCCTGATGTAATTTTAAAAGATCAAGTAGACTTAGATAGACAAAGAGGCGAAGAATTAGAATTCCAGGAAAAGGTGACTCGTGGCCTAAAGGCACAGAAGCTAGAAACTTCCTAGAGTATGTTAGAGCGGTCCTGGTTTTCCCCAGATTTTCAAGATTTTGCACTAAAAATTTGGTGTATTGGGCACTCTTTCAGTTCTAGTCAAATTGAGGTTGTTCACTCTAGCAGAGAGGGTGGACAGAGGGAAGAGTTTAGCAAGTTTAAAAACAAAGCAATAAGGCAGAATATAAAGTTAAGGCAGACAGTGACAAAAATATAATGCCGCAAAATAGGCATGGGTAGGATCATGAAGAGTTTTGATGTTAGGCTAAAAATCCAGGATTTCATTTCAGGGAACCATCAATGGGTTCTAAACATATAAACGACATGGCTATAACTACTTATTAAATAAACATCCATAAGATAGAAGGCAATTGACACATATCAGACAAGAAATAATGAGTGCTGAGAAGACTGGTGACAGAAGGCCCAAGAAGAAGAAAGTAGAAATATCTGGGGAATAAAATATATAAAACTTAGTAATTTTAGTTAGAAATGGAATATTGCCTTATTCATTTATTCATTCATTCAAGAAGCATTTACTTAGTGCTTACTGAATAGTCAACATTTTTCTAGTAGATGAGAATCCAGCAAGAAACAAAACAAATGTGTCCCTTACACATTACTTACTTACATATAGTAGAGAATACAAGAGGAAGAACTCATTTTGGAGAAAGATAATGAGTCCACTTTGGTGCATTGGTTGTCAGCCCTGCAGAATCATATGAAAAAAATTATAAACTGGTCAGAGTTATCTTTAAAAAGGTTACTCTGGGCTACAGTGAGTAAGATAGTTTTGATGGAATACATTCAGGAAAGACATAGAAAAAAGCAAGATAGAGCCTTGCCCACAAGTACTGAAGTCAAGGCCTATGGAAATTTAGTGAGAAAGTAAAAGAAAAAATAAATATGAGACATACTACAGAGGCTCCCTGGTGATTGAGGTGGTCGTGATGGAGTAAAGTAATTCAAAAGAAGAAGAGCATCCAGGGACAATGAGATAGGAATTTAACACATTGATTTCAGGGATTCTCAGGGTCATTCATCAATGCTCTGATGAAGATTTTCAACAAAGAGTTAAAAATATGAAGCCGAACATCAAGGAAATGTTTACCTCTTGATTATGAACCAACCTAAGAGATGTACCCAACACCATCAAAATGATTTTCAGAAATTACTAGAAAAAGAATAGAGAGTGATCAGAAAAAAAATAAGGGTTGAATCTTAGGAAACATCCCCACTAAAATATCAACAGGAGGATAAAATGTGTGAATAAAAAAAAAATGTAAAATAAGTATAAAAAGAATTAAATGTTTTCCATGCCATGAAAGAGAGAAGGAGCACTCCAATCTAAGTTTTCACATCACTGTGTATCATTTATGACACTAAAAATTAAAATTTTAATAACAGCAATTATTTTAGAGTCATAAGTTAAATCATCGTTCTTCACCTTCTATATTTGTTCATTTAACTAATGTCAGATTCACCTTTGAAATAGAGTAAATTTCATCAAACACATTTGGATGTATGTATCTTAATACAAGAAACAAAAAACTAAGTATCACATGTTCTCACTCATATAGTAGACCTTGATCATCCAACGTACTACCACAAGAAAATGACTGACAGTGGTGGGAAACTATGGTGGGGGGGCGATGGTATTAATGGTGATAAATATCTGTCTGGGGATGGGGAGACACCTCTTATCATCAAGGGTGCCTGAATGAAGCATATTTGTATGCCTAACCCCTAACTGTACCCCATAATACCATAATAAAAAAAATTAAAAAAAAAAAATACAAGCAACCTGTGAACATAAATTGTAACCCAAGTGGATTGAATATTTCAATTTTTCTAAACAAAAAGATTTCTAAAATTTTTGTTAGAACTGGCTTTTAAATATGAGATGTAATCTAAACCTCAGTGTAGCAGATTAATTAAAACTATATTGAATATGAGTTTTTATAAACAGAGCTTATTAAAATGAACTTCCAACCAAACTAGCTTAAACACTATTGTACTCTTAAGACAAAACTGGATAACTGAGATTTTAATTAAAATTAACTATAAACATGAGTTTCATCAAATAAAATGTGGCAGAAATGCAGGCTTTTAATTACAAGATTGAATAGTTTTGTTTCCAAAAACTTATAATAATAATGCTTTTCCATTCAACTAGCCTAGTTCAAAGAACAACATTTGTCTTTAAAAAGTTAATGCACAACTTTTTATAAAAATAAGCTTTTAAATATAAATTTCCATCCATACTAGCTTAAAAATGAAAGTTTTCTAAAGGTCTAATTTAATATAAAATTTCAAAATGAACTTACTAACATGATTTTTCTCAAAAGTTTAAAATATGACTTTAAAATGCTCAGTGATCTATCACAGAAACAAATAACTGAGTACCACATGTTCTCACTCATAAATGGACCCTAAACAATTATCATAATATTATAAGAAAGGGATTGGCAGTAGTAGGAAACTGCCAGGAGAAGGGTGGGGGGGACACACTTCATCAATGAGGTTACTTAATCTCAAACTGGGTGAAGTGGGGACCATAGTGAGGCCCATTTACCTGTACAATGACCATTTGTATACCTAGCCCTAAATTGTACCCATCTTTAAAATAAAAATTTTTTAAAAGCAGTAGCTTAAATCAGATTTAGAACAAAATTAACTTGAATCAGAACAATTTATAAGTGGAGAAGTGGAGATTTCATATACACTAGCTTAAATAAAGCTAATCATTTGCATTTCCTTTTTTCCTTGTATAACTCCACTGCCTAACTTTGCCCTAGTGCCTAACACAATGCCTGGTCCACAGTGTCAATCGAGGCATATTGAATCAATGGATCCACTGTTTTCCTCTCCTACTCTCTATTTATTCTCACACACTGCTCTACAATGTATATTTGGATTTGATGGGCTCAATATACTGCATACGCTATATCTGATAATATCTTTACTTGATGACTCATGAGAACTTATTGGTTTACTTTTTAAATTATGATATTTTCATTATGACATTCAGATATGTTTCTTCTCAATTTCTTTATGTGCTTTATGTGTTGTCACCTCAACACACTGAAATCCCTTGAAGGCAAGAAATTATTTTGTCTTTTTCATGTGTAGCTTCAGATGGCACTGGTAAACATTTATTAGTTATAAAATTATTCAGATAAAAACAGCATTGTCTTCAATCTTTCATAATCAAATTTTTATTTACCTTGAACAATTAGGTAAATGATTATCTGTTGCACTTTAGGCTATGTGCTTCTTAGACTTATTGGAAATGTACACCTAGACTCCCACATATTCCTAATGAAAATATCAGTCAGCATTATACTATTCCAATGCTCGCCTTGCCTTCTTAATCTTCTTTATACCTATAGATGTCTCTGTTGCACTGAACTAGAAAAACCATGCTCTAGTAAGATTTTGTCATATGTATGGAATTCCCTCTTATATATTTATTTATTTAATCAATAACTTACTTATTCATTTATTCAACAAACATGAGTATCTACTCTGTGCCAAGTACTTTGTATTCACTGAAGAATGTGATATAGCAATAAACACAATTAAGTTCCTGCTATGCTGATGCTTACATTTTAGTGAGTAAATGGAAAATAATCAAGCAAAAAAATACACATGTTAAACACAGTGATAATAAATGCTATGAAGAAATATAGAGCAAAATAAAGAAAAAAATATAAAGGGAAGGGAAGGTATTACAGTTTCATTAAGGGTGTTCAGGGGAGGCCTTAGATGAGATAGCATTTGAGCAGATGTCTAAGGAGGTGGAGGAATGAGGCCTATGTATATCGAGAATAAGAGCTTCAACAGTAAGAACATCAAAGACTCGAGGGAAGCGTGTGCTTGGCGTGTCCAAGAAGCAGGAAGAAAACTGGAGGATGAATGTACATGAGGCAGAGCAAGCAAAGGAAGGGTATTAGGTGTTGGAACCATAGAAGTTCGGGTGGAAGGAACAATGGTGGAGTCATACAGGATCCTATTGGCCACATTAAGGCCTTGGATTTTACTTGGAGGGTGATAGAATGTCTTAAGAAATTTTGAGTAAAAGACTGATGTGATGTGACCTGTGTTATAAAATGACTCTGTCTTCAGGGAGACAAAAAGACCACAAAGGACATGTGCAGAAGCAGAGAAACAAGTAAGAAGGTTTCAGTAGTTTAGGTGGGGAAAATGGTGGCTTAGATCAGGGTGGTTAGTACTAGGTTTTGCTTGCACTTCCAAAAAGAAAAAGAAAACAAATAGCTGAAAAGAATTATGTATCAGTTGTAATAGAAAGAGAGAAGTCAAGGTTGACCCCAAAGGTATATGGCCTGAAAAAATGGAAGAATAAATTTGTAAAATTATGGAAGAAACCAATTTATAGAAAATGTTTAAGTTTTGAAAATGTTAAGTTTGTGAAGGCTATTAAACATTCAAATGAAACTATCAAGGAGGGAGTTAGATAAGAGAAGCTTCTCCACCAAACTCTCCTTTTCTTTCCAGAATTAAGTGTATCTATCCTTATACAAAATTATGTTATGCTACTGATAAGACTAAGGGCAGGTCAATGAAAGTCTGCATTTGAATGGCTTATATAAGAATATTTTTATATAAAACTATATTTAGAATAGAAATGTCTTCATCTTTTCTAATTTAGGAAAGGATTTTCTGTCAGAAGTTGGTTGCCTACGTTTTTGAGGCAAACTCTTTTCTGAAAGCCAAAATATCAAGTAAAAAAAATCTTTATGAACTGGAAACAGATTAATCCTCTTCACAGATATGAGAATTTATGTTGTGTTACTGAGTGCCAGATGTGAGGCTGGCACACTTTGCATGTCAACGAGGATTATTGTCATTTAGTTTGGTATTTATTCTGGGACTTGTTCTGTGAGCAGCCCTCACAGGGAAAACCCTTAATGCCACAGATCTACTCCTCTGATGGTGTAAACTTTCTGAAAAGTCAGATAGGGCCAGGCCCTGGGCTTTCCTCCTAAGCTCCTTATCCTGGGCAAAGAGAGTCTTTTACAGAAATTGCTTATAAGGTCTATGACTTCTGTGAATGTGCTTCTCAAACTTATGTTTCTTGGAGTGCCTTTGTTTTCATTGGAGCTCATTTTTGGACTTGAACTACTTCCTTTCTTATAGCCACACGCTGCTGTGGTTTGTCTTACATTTGTAGCCTTGCTGTCAGCAACTATGTCAGAGGGCTGGAGGTTCCAAGGCAATGTATGCTATTAAAGCACTCTCCCCATCCCATGTTTACAAATATTCTTCTTCCTCTTGACACAGTACAGTTATGTTGTTCTCATGGTTTCATTCATGTTTTTCAAGTGAATGACCTGGTTGGTAAAGCTGTTTTCAATAAATAGGGTAGTCTATGTATGAGAAACACTGATAATCAAGTGTTTGAATATCCTGCGCTGACTGAAATGAAGAACAATTAGGTATTTTGACTTTGCTGTTTCTTAACAGTGTCCTGCTACTTGCTCCTTCATGCTTTTGTGGTTAAAATTATCACTACGGGTGTATCCTTTCTTTTTATCAATCTATTTCTTTCTTTTCAACTCAAGCATCATCTACCCTGGGACACTTTTTCCTTCCTCCTGTCTCCTTTTCTCCATACCGTCCCAACCCATGTCACACATACACTTTCTATCAGATGCCCCACTGCTTTGCTCCAATCCAACAAATTATATGAATAAGTTGACCCTGAGAAAGCCTGCTACACACACGCCTTCATCTACATTTTCTATACACAGATCCCTGTCCTTCATAGTCAAACTGTGCACCATGTGGCCACAATATATGTCTTTTAAGCCAGTCACATAATAAGATCAGAGGTGAGCAGAGGGCTCAAAGATAGCCAAAACAGGATTTGCAAGGGTCTTTGATGTAAAATGTTAGATGGGACTATCAGACTTTTTTTTTTACAAGTTTAAATTAAAAAAAAAATACAGACGGGCTAGGGGTTTAGGAAAGCCAATTCAAGAGTTATATCACATTATTTGAAAGAGCCAGAAGGACCTTGGTGGACCATAAGCCAAAGTTTTGAAGAAACTTGAGAAATAAGGAGAAGCATATTACATGAAGATTGAGAGTGGACCAGAAGCACAGAAAGAAGCGAAAACAAGTTGAGACTACACATAGCTCACAGTGGAGAGATGGAGATGCAGGAGACGGCCAATTCCAATTCCAGTTCCAGGAAATGCGCTTGATAGTGAATGGCAATTGCTTTAGATAGCTGGGTCAAGGCTCTCTTCCTTACCTGTGCAAGTGCCTATCAAAAAATTCATGAATATCTTCTTTGTAGTGCTTATGCTGCTATATTGCCAACTTACTTGTCAGTGTCTCTTGAAGGCTATTAACTTTGAGAGAAAAAAAATCTCAATCATTCTGACTTTATCTATCTACCAAGTGGGTTCTCAATAAACATTTGGTGACTGCACCAGAATTAATGCAAAAATGTCAGGACAAACTAGGTCTTGCAATTCTATCTGCCTGTATTGACAGACTTTTCAGAATAAAAAAAAGCATTGACTGAATTCTAAGAACATTCCTACTTATATAGCATTGTGCTAAATTTAGCTCATGCTGGTATTTAAGGCCTTCCTTTTCCAATCCTCTAGACCCAACTAATTACCAAATATGACTAATTCTTTCTCTGACTCTCACAGCTGTCTTTTTCTCCCTACTCCACAGCATCTGCCCTAATTCAGGACACTATTTTAACCCAGAAGAATTACCACTATCTTTTCCTCACATGCTTTCCTGCCTTAGTGTGACACACTGCTGTTAATTTTCTTATTCTGCCACCAGAAGATTATAAAAGAAAAGTAAGATCATTTTACTTCAGTACATAAAATCGTGCAGGATCAATCTCCCCTGTTTGTAGGATAAAGTCCAAATTCCTTTCCATGGCACACCAGGTCCTTCATGATCTGACGTCTGTCCTCTTCAGCATCATTTCTTTATCTTATCCTTTCTTCCTCTTTTTTCAGTTCCAGCTGAGCTACTTGTTTTGGTGCGCCATGTTTGCTCAGCTCTGAGATGCCAAGCATGCTGTTCCCTTGGCCTGAAATTCTTCCTACCATAAACTCCAATGTCTGAAAACACATACCACATCTCATCTGAGTCATGCTGAGTCATTCATCAAAATCAGCTCAGATAATATTTCCTCAAATATTATAATGACTACCTTTCTCATTCCCTTGTTTCAATTGGGCTTTCCTGCATGTTCCTACAACCTCACATATTCATATTATTATATTTGGTTATATCTCCAGCCTACACAATTGTGAGCCCTTTATAGCCAGGAACTCCAGATAATGTCTAACCATGTTATCTGTAGCATCTAATGCAAAGTGGACACATTACATATTTTTTAATTTAGTAAAGTAGATCACAGTGGTTTATTTCTGTAGAGAGCAAGATACACATACATGCTCACATAGTGCAGAATGAGAGATTGTAGACAAGTGCCAAGAATTCGGAGTTTTTGTTTGTGAAACAGGAAGCACAGTAATTTTTCTGTTTGCATTTGTTTCCAGGAGAAGTGGCTCAGAGCAGGAGGATGGGGAGGATCTTTTCCATTTTAGAAGACTGACCCTTCCTGGCAAGTGGCTCATACCTGTAATCCAAGCATTCCGGGAGGCCAGGCAAGAGGATTGCCTGAGCCCAGGAGTTTTAAACCAGCCTGGGCAAACTGGCATGACCTCCTCTCTACAAAAAATGAATAACGTTATCTGGAGCAGTGATGTGTGCCTGTAGTTCTACTACTTGGAAGGCTGAGGCAGAAGGATTGCCTGAACCCAGCAGGTCCAGGATGCAGTAGGCATGAGCTTGCCACTGCATTCTAGCCTGGGCAACAGAATGAGACTAAAAGAAAAAAGAAAAAAGGACTGACCCAACTTCTGGTGTTATATCACTCTCTGCATGGGCTAGTAAATGGATCATGGATTGTATTTTTAAAAGGACCTTGTAGAGTTTCAAAGTTTAGACGAAAACCCCAAAGAAGAAAAGACATAATAGGTTCTATTAGTATTGGACAGGTCCATTTTCACAGCTACCTTGCTCCAAAAATTACAGACTAGTAACTAACTGATACATAAATGTTGGATTTCATGTGTCTGGAACATGATGGATAAGCATTTGCTCCACCTTTTACAAAATTGCAATAACAGCACCTAATCTTGTAAACAGAGGATACACACAAATAATCTCATATTACTAATTAGGTTGTGAGATAGAATGTCAAGAATTCATATCAATTTTTACCTTTGAGTCTGCATCTGGGAAGATACTAATGTTGTCATTATCATCATCATTATCATCTCAAGCACTAAGATTTATTGAGACTCTACTTTGTACTTTCCTGTTATTGCGTTGAACTACCACAATAGTCCAATTAGTCAGTGCTACTATTATTCCCTTTTGTGTATAAAACACACACACACACACACACACACACACACACAAGTTTAGAAAAGTTAAGTAATTTTCCCAAGGTCATATGGCTAGTAGAGAAAAATGTTAGAATTTAGACCAAGTGTCATATTGCAACCTGATGCTGTTTTTAAAAATTGCTGAGAATTTCCTAGTAGCATAATTTTTTTGTTTCTTTCAATTACCTCACAGATTCTCATTCATGAAACTAAAAAAATAGAAGTAATCTTTATGTTGTAATTATTGTTTACTGAAGTTACTCCTCTCTTTTTAAATTTTCTGTTCTAAGAGGCTCTTAAGATTACAAGAAGACATGAGAACTTGGGTTTTGATCAGGAATTGGTTGCCAGTTCCAATTTCCATAAGGGTGTCTCCTAGGTTTTCTAAGGTTCTTATAGTTTGAGGTTTTAAGTTTCGTCTTTGATTCCTTTAGAGTTGACTTTTGTGTATGGAGATAGGTAGGGGCCCTGTTTCAATCTTCTGAATGTGATCAGCCAGTTTTTCCAGCACCATTTACTGAATAGTTTCTCCTCTCACCATTAATTGTTTTTAGAGGCTTTGTCAAAGATGAGTTGGTTGAGAAATTGAGGTTTTGCTTCCAGAATATCTATCCTGTTGCATTGGTCCATATGCCTGTTCTTGTACCAATACCAGGCTGTTTTGATTTTTGCAGCCTTATGGTAAAGTTTGAAGTCTGGAAGTGTGATACCTCCTCCTTTGTTTCTTTTGCTAAGGATTGTTTTGTCTATTCATGGTCATTTACGTTTCCATATGAATTTCTATATTGTCATTTCCAAGTCTGAGAAGAATGATGTTGGTAATTTAATGGGTATTGCGTTGAATCTGTAGATTGTTTTTGGTAGCATGGACATCTTAACAATGTTGATTTTTCCTATCCATGGAATATTTTTCCATTTGTTTGTGTCTTCTTGGATGCCATTAGAGATAAGATAGACAAGAGGGACCTCATCAAACTGAAAAGCTTCCGCAAAGCAAAAGAGAGCAGGGAGACAGCCCACAGAATGGGGGGAAATATTTGCCAATTGTATATCTGACAAAGGCCTAACATCCAGGATCTACAAGGAACGCAAATGTGCAAAAGGAAAAAAACAAACAGCCCCACTAAAAAGTGGGCAAAATACACAAATAGATACTTCTTAAAAGAAAAGATATGGGCAGCCAACAGACACATGAAAAAGTGCTCAACCTCTCTAATCATCAGAGAAATACAAATCAAAACCACATTGAGTTACCACCTAACCCCAGTAAGAATGGCCATCATTAATAAAATAAACAACAATAGATGCTGGTGAGGATGCAGCGAAAAAGGAACACTTCTACAGTACTGGGATACAGAGAAAAAGGAACACTTCTACACTGCTGGTGGGAATGCAAACTAGTGCAACCATTTTGGAAAACAGTGTGGCCATTTCTGAATGAACTAGAAATTGACCTTCCATATGACCCAGCAACCCCCCTATTGGGAATATACCTGGAGGAACTCAAATCATTCTACACAAAAGATACCTGCACACGCACGTTTATTGCAGTACTATTCACAATAGCAAAAACATGTAACCAACTATGTTGCCCATCGAAACTAGACTGGATTTTTAAAATGTAGTACATAGACACAGTGGAATATTATGCAGCCATAAAGAAGGACAAACATATGGACTTTGCAGCAACTTGTATGAATTTAGAGTCTATCATACTCAGTGATCTATCACAGGAACAAAGAACAGAGTACTATATGTTCTCTCTGATAAGCAGATCTTAAACAATTATTGTAATACTAGAAGAAAGGGATTGGCAGTACTAGGAAACTGCCAGGGGAGGCAGTGGTGGGAAACTCATCAACAAGGAGGGTACCTGCTATATGAACATTTGTATACCTAACCCTGAAATGTAACCCACATCTTAAAAAAAAAAAAGATTACAAGAAGAAAAACCCATTTATGTGTTGCTAGGTCAGTTCTAAGAATAACTCTAGAGAAACCCAAGGCCTAATATTATAAACATATTCCAGACCAATGTTCAAACTCCTTTTTTTTTTCATTAAAGGTATTTTGTGTTCATAACACAGTTAACAGTTTTCTAATCTCCAAACTGTATTTTGAAGTCAAAGACTGTTATCACTCCAACTAGCAAGACTGTCTTCCTTATAATGAAGTCTATCTCACCCTTTAAATCTAATAATATTTGCTTTGTATATCTGGGTACTGCGGTGTTAGGCACACATATGTTGAGAATTGTTATATCTTATTGCTGAATTCATCCATCTATCATTATATAATGATGTTCTTTTTACCTTATTTCTCTTTTTGCCTTAAAGTTTGTTTTACCTGACTAATCCTGTTCATGTTTTAATTCATTTGTATGGATATTTTTCCATCCCTTTACCTTTACTCTGTGTCTTTATGAATGTGGAGTTTCTTGTAGGCAGCATATACTCAGTTCATTTTTTAAATATGTTCAACCAGTCCATATATTTTAAGTGGAAAGTTTAACTCATTTACATTAATTATATGAATTAATATAATTCAATATATAATATAATATAGTATAGTATAGTATAATATAATATAATATAAAGTAATATAATATAATATAATATAATATGTGAGGGTTCATTCCTGTCATTCTATTAATTAATTTCTGGTTGTTTTGTATATCCTTTGTTCCTTTCTCTCTTTTTGCTTATCATTGTGGTTTAGTGGTTTTATGTATGATTTTTTCCTTGTTTAAGTGTTTGCTCTACCCGTGGAGTTTGTATTTCCATTTGTTTTTATGACAGTAGGTATCATTCTTCTTCTTCTGTGTGTAAACATTTCTGATAGGGCTCATCTAATGATGATAAATACCTTCAGCTTTTTCTTGTCTGGGAAAGACTATATTTCTTCTTTATTTATGAAAGATAGTTTTTGTGCATATAGTATATTTTGCTAGCATTTTTTTTTTCTTTTGGCACTTTGCATATATCATCACCTTCTCCGTTGGACTTTTAAGGTTTCTCCTGAGAATCCACTGTTACTCTGATGGGGATTTTTTAATATATATGTAGTTGACTAGATGCTCTTCTCTTGTTTTAACAGTCTTCTTAGGTACAGAATTATATTTTTCTCTTTTTCTTTAACTTCTGTGAGTTTGACTATAAAGTGCTTTGCAGAAGACCTTTTTGTATTGTATCTTTTTGGAAACCTCTGTGCTTATTTATTCTGGGTGTCTAAATATCTTGCTAGACATGGGAAGTTTTTGTCTATTTTTTTATTAGGTTTTCTAACCATTTAATTTTTTCTTCACCTTCTGGAATTTCAAAAATTCAAATATTTGAACACCTTATTGTGTTCTGTGTATCACAAAAGGTTTGCTCATTCTTTTTCTAACCTATTTTCTGTATTTTTGTCTGTCTGGGATATTCAAAAGACTTGTAGTCCAGTTCTGGGATTCTTTCTTCTGCTTGAGCTAGTCTATGGTTTAAGCTTCCAAATGTCTTTTGTAGTTGATTTAATCAATGCTTCAGTTTATGTTTGAGTCTTTTTCATGATATCATCTCTTTGGTAATTACTTATCCATGTCCTGAATTGTTTTTCAGACTTTTTGATATTGTTTTTTTCAGTATTATCTGGTATTCCACCGAGCTTCTTTAAAATCAATATTTTAAAATTTTTTCCAGAATTTTGTAAATTTATTTTTTATTGAGGTCTGTTGTTGGAGAAATATTGCCTTCCTTTACAGGTGTTATATATCCTAGTTTTTTCATGTTTCATGTGTCATTAGGATGATATCTGTGCATTTGGTATAACAGTCCTTTTTTAAATTTTTTGAATTTGCATTCATAAGAGAGGACTTTTTCTTGAAAAGATATCTATTGTGTTGGGTGGGCATGGCACTTGGCTTTAACCCTGGGTGCACGCAGTAGGGTTAGGCCCTGTATAATGTCTTCAGCTATAAACTGTCAGTGGTGTCTTATTACTTTCTCAATGGTTTAGAGTAATCAGTGGTATCTGTGGTAATGTTTTGCTGGCAATTGGGATGGCGGATGAGCCAGTCTTTCAACCTCACAAGTGGCAGTGGTGGGCTGAGCATGCCTATTCTTGGGCTCCAGGGTGACAGGCACCAGTGTTAGTGGGTTCAGGCAGGCCAATTTTGAGCCTCCAGTTGGCTTGTTCAAAAGCCAGTAGTGGCAGCGGTAGCCCAGGTGGGTGGATGAGTTCTTGCGCCCCTGAGCAGAAGGCATGGCAGTAGCAGTAGTGGAATACCCTCTGAATCCCAAGAAGTGAGCACTGGTGGTGGTGGCTTCTGCAATGAGCTGGGCAGGTCAGTCACCAGGTTCACATGTTGCATATGAAAGTGAGCAACATCTATAGTGATAGTAACCTAACTTCAGGATGCTAGAGAAGTACTCACATGCCAATGGTAGTTGACAGATGGGAGGTATCCCCAGACGCCTAGACTGTGTGCTCTGGCACTGGGATAGGGAAAAAGCAAAGCCAGACCAATCTGTCCTCAGTCCCTTAATGGAGGGTGCAGTGCACTGGCTGTGATAGGCAGAGGTGGGCTGATTCCCAGGCTCCCAGCAGAATGGTTGGATTGGGGACTGCCGTGGTTGTGCTGCAGTCCTGCCACTGGGGATGGCAGTCTCTTTAGGTAGTAGCAGCTATACATAAATGAAGAGGAATGTTTATTTCACTTGCGTTTAATCCGTAGTGGCAGCAGCCTGTGCTTGTCACTCTTCAGCCCCAGTAGTAACAGCCTGTGCTCTGTCTTGCTTCAGCCCCGGTAGCATAGCCTAGGGCACATGGAATGACAGGGATGCAGATGACAGCCTGCACTTTGGTCTCACTGTCCCAGCCAACCAAGATGTAGCTGTAGGCAGAGGACGTTAGTGGGGAACCAGGATTGTGGAGACGCAGACACTGTTGAGCCACTGGGAACAGTGCAGTCTGTTGAGTGCTGGGTTTTCAAAATGGTGCCTTATACTAGCTGCTTAGGACTCAGGGATTGTGTGCAGGGACTGCGTGAGACACAGCATGTCTCCAGGCAGCTTTCTATGTTAGTTTCAGGGCAAGGGTCAAGCGGTTCTCCAGTGGCTAGGATTGCAGGAGTCTGTGGTGGGACTGTGGATCACTGGGTATCTTTCACTTCCGCTTTCTTCTTATTGTGTCTCTTTCCTGGCTCACAGCTGATCTCAGTCAAGCAGGCAGTCTCTCTTCCCTCTCCTCTCTTGCTTTAGGTGCTTTCTGTCACACCTTTATTGAATTACAGTGTTTTCTTTCGAATGATCTATTCAAGATGTGATTACCCACGTAATATTTCGGTTCTTTGTGGAGGAGGCATGTGTAAAATATCTGTCAGTCATCTTAGAGCCTTTCCAGTTTGCTACTATTTTGTTGAAAGGTTTTGGGTTTTTGCATCTATACTCATCAGGGATATTGGCTTATAGCTTTTTTTTTTTTCCTGTAATGTGTTTGTCTCAATTTGATGCCAGGGTAATTTGGCCTCCTAATACTAGTTTGGAAGTATTCCTTCTTCTTCAACTTTTTGTAAGAATTTGAGAAGAGTTAGTGTTAATTCTCTTTAAATGAAGTCATCTTTTCCTGGATTTTTGTTATTGATTTTGGGAAACTTTTGGTTCAATCTTCTTATGAGCTATAAGTCTGTTCAGATTTTCTATTTCTTCATGATTCAATATTGGTAGGTTGTATGTTTCTAGGAATTTTTCATTTCTTCTATGTTATCAAATTTGTTGACCTATAATTGTCCATAGCAATCTCAATCTCTTACAAACCTTCTTTTTTTTTTTTTTGTGGCATTAGACGCAATGTCTCTTTCTTTTCTGATTTTATTTATTTGAAGGTTCTATCTTTTTAAAAAAAATCTAGCTAAAAGTTTTTTAATTTTGTTGATCTTCTAAAGAAGCCAACTCTTAGTTTCAGAGAGTATTTCAGCTATTTTTCTATTCTCTATATATTCTTGCCCTAATCTTTGTTATTTCCTTTCCTCTGTTAACTTTGAGTTTAGTTTGTTCTTCTTTTCCTAGTTCTTTGAAGTATAAAGTTAGTTTTTTATTGTTAATCTTTCTTCCTTTTTTTTTTGAGTTGGAGTCTCACTCAGTAGCCAGACTGGAGTGCAGTAGCCGCTCCCGGCCACGGCAGTCTCCACCTGCTGGGCTCCGGCAGTCCTTCAGCCTCAGCCTTCCAAGTAGCTGGAACTACAGGAGCGCACTACCACGCCCAGCTAATTTTTTTTTTGATTCATTGTAGAGATGAGGTCTTGCCAAGTTGTCCAGGCAGGTCTCGAACCCGAGGGCTCAGGCAATCCACTCACCTCAGCCTCCCAAAGCACGGGATTACAGGCTGAGCACTGAGCCCGGCCTATCTTTCCTCTTTTTAAGTATAAGTTACAATAAATTTCCTTGATAGTATTTCTTTTGCTGGATCCCAACATGTTGTGTATTCATTTGCATTACTCTCAATATATTTTTATATTTCTCTTTTGACTTCTTTGACCCATTGTTTGTTCAAGAATTTGTTGTTTAACTTTCACATATTTTTGAATTTACTTTGCCTTTTGCTACTGATCTTGTTTTATTTCATGTAGTAGGAAAAATCACTGATATGATTTCAGTCTTCTTAAATTTCACAAGACTTATTTTATATCCTAATATGAGCCTATTTTGAAGAATATTCTTTGTGTACTTGGGAAGAATGTATATTCTGTTGCTGTTGGAGGCAGTGTTCTGTATATGTTTGCTAGGTCCATTTGGTCTCAAGTGTTGTTTAAGGGCTTTGTTTGCTTACTGATATTCTATCTGGATGCTTATTCATTCTTGAAAGTAGGGTATTGAAATACTCTCCTATTATTGTGTTTCTGTCTATTTTTCCCTTCAGTTCTGTCAATATGTGCTCCATATATTTGGGTACTCTACTGTTGGGTGTGCACATGTTTCTAATTATATTTTCCTGTTGAATTTATCCTTTTATCTTTAGATAATACCTTTCTTTGTTTCTTTTGGCAGTTTCCAACTTAAACTCTATGTTTTCTGATATAAGTATGGCTTCCCCTGGTTTCATTTGGTTACCATTTGCATGGAACATCTTTCTCCGTTTTTTCACTTTCTATCTCTTTTTACATCTAAGGTGGATCACTGGTAAACTGCTATAATGGATCTTTTTTCTTCAATGTGATTCAACCACTCTATATCTTTTGATGGTGTGAACTTTAGTCATTTAAATTTAGAGTAATTGCTGGTAGAACATGCCTACTTTTGTCATTTTGTTAATTGTTGTTTGTCTTGTAGTTCTTTTGTTCCTCTTTTTCTCTTGCTATCTTTCTTTATGTTTGATTGAATTTTTTTAGTAATATGCTTTAATTTCTTTCCAATTTTCTTTTGTGTATCTTCTATTTATTTATTTAATTTTTTTTGCAGTTATCATGGGACTTGAAAAAGAAACTCTTAACAACCTATTTTAACCTGAAAACAATCAACTCTAATTTCATATAAAAACTTTACATTTTTCCCTTATCCGCCACACTTTGTTGATGTCACAAATGACATCTTTTTATATTGTATGTTCCTTAACATATTTTATAGTTACACTTATTTATACTACCAGAATTAAAAGTGATTGTGCACTACAATTACAGTATTATAGTATTGCATCTTTGTCTACATATTTATCTTTATCAAAAAGCTTTTTACTTTCATGTTGCTGTTTCTCACTTTTTGTTTCAACTTCAAGGTTCTTCTTTCAGCATTTCTTGTACAACAGGTCTAGAGTTGACAAACTCCTTCAACTTCTGTTTATTCTGAAAAGTCTTTTTTTTTTTTTTTTTAATTTTTTAAGTAAATATTTAATTCTTGCTCCTACATACATTTATATCTTTTTTATTAATTAAAAAAAAAAAAAAACTTTTTTCTTTGACCCCAGCATATGGCAATAATAACTCTTATTTCTTCTTTATTTTTTCTATTTTATAGTGCTGTAGTACATTGTTCTATTCTAAAATATATTGCTTATTAAAATAAATTTATTATTACAGTGATTATATCTTAATAGTTAAATATAAACATTACTTATTTTTATATAATACTATATTAGACTAAATAAGTCACTAAATTCCCCTCTCCCAACTTTAGTTCTCCCATTCTGATCCATCATGAGACCAAGTTCTCATAGTGAATACAAATAAAGAATATTATGGCATATTGAAGTAGCCTTTAGAAGAGTGTAGTCAGATAAACTCAAGAGTGAGCTTGAAATAAAGACATTTTCTAACAAAGAAAAACTGAGTTTACCACCAACAGTTTCTCACTAAAGAAACTTCTAGAAGATTTTCTTGAGGAAGAAGGAAAATAATCCCAAAGAAAAAGAAAATTTTGTGTTCAGGAGAAACTGTGATTCAAAAAAAAAAAAAAAAAACCGGAAAAACCAGAAGAAAAAAACATTATAAAAGACCACCCCCCCCCCCCCACGGGGTGAGGGGGGCGTCCCCCCTGGCGGGCCGAAAC
>CAUYQG010029858.1:0-13135 GCA_963574415.1 Tarsius wallacei
GGCTACTCGGAAGGCTGAGGCGGAAGGAACGCCGGAGCCCAGCAGGTCGAGGCTGCGGTGGCCGGGAGCGGCCACTGCACTCCAGTCTGGGCGACTAAGTGAGACTCCAACTCAAAAAAAAAAAAGAAAGAAAAGAAAATATCTTAAGAGAAATAGCAGGTTAAAAGGAGAAAATTTTAAAGTTTTGCCCACACACCTCCAATGAAGAAAGAGAAAAAAAGATTCAAAAGAACTAGAGACTGATCAAGTATCTGCAGATATACATATAACAGGAATTCCTAAAGAAGAAAACCAGTACAATAAAACAAATACTAAAATTCCAGAAGCATTCCAGAAATAAAGAAAAAAGAATGTAAGCCAAGGAGTTTATATCTAGCATCAACAACACTGGCTTGAGATTTTTTTCTTTTTTTGTTTTTAAAAATAAATTCCTACAGCAGACATACATTTATTTCACAGCTTTTTTTTTTTTTTTTTTTTTTTTTGAGTTGGAGTATCACTCCGTCAGACTGGAGTGCAGTGGCCGCTCCCGGCCACCGCAACCTCGTCCTGCTGGGCTCCGGCGATCCTTCTGCCTCAGCCTTCCAAGTAGCTGGAACTACAGGCGTGCGCTACCACGCCCGGCTCATTTTTTGATTTATTGTAGAGATGAGGTCTCTACAAGGTCTCCAAGTTGCCCAGGCGGGTCTCGAACCCACAGGATCAGGCAATCCACTCACCTCAGCCTCCCAAGGCACAGGATTACAAGCTGAGCCACCGAGCCTGGCTTTTCACAGCATTTTTTATTTGCATTTTATTTTAATAAAAATTTTAGGTTCGTGTTGCATATTAAATTACAAGTCAACTATTATAACTTGATTACCTAATCAGAAATACGTCTCCTCAACAATACCATCATAGTTTAAGCAATAATAATTATAAATTAAAATTAAAAACCTCTTTAACTCATGCTATGGTCTGAATGCTGCTGTCTTCCAAGATTCTTAAGTCCAAGTCCTGATCTCCATAGTGCTGTTATTGACAGATGAAGCCTTTGGAGGCTAACGAAGACATGAGGCACAACCCCCATGAATTCAATTAGTGCCCTTATAAAAAGAATGACCCCCGGTGTGGTGACTCAGCCTGTAATCCCAGCACTTTGGGGGCTGAAGCCAGAGGACTGCCTGAGCCCGGGGTTTCAAGACCAGCCTGGGCAACTTGGTGAGACCTCGTCTCTACAATAAATCACAAAAATTAGCCAGGTGTGGTGGCATGCACCTGTAGTTCTGGTTACTCAAATGGCTGCGGTGACTGTAAGCATGCCACTGCACTCCAGCCTGGGCAACCGAGTGAGAAACCAACTCAAAAAAAAAAAAAGAATGACCCAGAGAGCTGCCTTGCCCATTCCATCATGGAAGGACACAGAGAGAGGTTGCCATTTAAGACCCAGGAAGCAGGCCCTCCCAAGACACCGAATATGCCAAAGTCTTGATCTTGGATTTGCCACGCCTCCAGAACTGATGAGAAATAAATTTCTTGTTCATAAGCTACCAAGTCTATGTCATTTTTTAAACAGCAGCCCAAAAGGATTAAGACAACTAAGAGGAAGGAACAAATTCAGAAATGAATTCATTATTGCTAGTTGAAAACTTTTCCCAATACCCCGCCATGACAACTTGCAGAAATGAATTCAGCCATAACAGACAGCATTTTAACATTTAACAGCTCTAAGCATGTCCTTCCTTTCATGGGAATTCCTATGGCAAAGGCAGGGATGTGAGAGGAAGAGGTACCTATTACCAGAAGTGTGCAGCTTCCCTCAACAGCTCTAATAAGCTCACTCGGTTATCTAGAACAGCAAACAAGATAGAAAACATTATCTAGTCTATTTACAGTCATTTTTTAAACCTCCAGAATACCTCTTCAACCCATCAAATTAGCACAAGTTGGCACTTTAAAGAAACGGGTAGGCCGGGTGCAGTGGCTCACACCTGTAATCCCAGTACTTTGGGAGGTACAGGCAAGAGAATTGCCTAAGCCCAGGGGTTTGAGACCAGCCTGGGCAACTTGGAGAAAGCTCTTCTTTACAATAAATCAAAAAATTAGCCAGGCATGGTGGTGCACGCCTGTAGTTGCAGCAACTTGGAAGACTGAGGCAGAAGGATCACCTGAGCCCAGCAGGTGGAGGCTGCAGTGGCCATGAGCGTGCAGCTGCACTCCAGCCTGGGTGACAGAGACTCCAACTCAAAAAAGAAGGGAAGGGCGGGGAGGGAGGGAAGGAGGCAGGCAGGAAGGGGCAAAGCCCACAATGGGACAGAGGAAGACAAGATAAGCCTGAACATCTTTTTCGGGTTTTTTAAGTTGGAGTCCCACTGTTGCCCAAGCTCATGGCCACCACAGCCTCAAACTGCTAGGCCCAGGCAATCCTTCCGCCTCAGCCTTCCAAGTATCTGGAACTACAGACTTGCACCACCACACCTGGCTGAGCCTGAACATCTTGAACCAGAGAAAAAGAAATTCTCAAAGACTAATGAGAATAGGTCAAAAGGACACATGAACCTGCATGAAGGAGCTCCCACTGGCCAGATCTGGGACATGTCAGCATCAAATAAATAATGACAGTAAAGAAGTATAACTTACTGAATAAACTAAAAAAAAATAGGCCTACACTGATATAAACAAACAAATAAATGATGAATTTAGGATATTAATGAACACTAAAATTAGTGGGTGAAAAGTCTAACAAAGAAAAGAATATTTACAAGGTCACCAAACATCTCCCCCAAATTACTTATTAGTTCCAAAGGATAAAACTGGTAACTTTACATGGAGAAATCTGGCAGATGCTACCTTAATCAAGTGACCAGTGTTGGCAATAATCAACATCAAGTACCTCCTGATATGATGTACTCAGAAGAAAACAAGACAACTTCTCTGGCGTTCCTATCGAAAACGCATGAACTGAATCTAAACAGGAAAAAATGTCAGACAAACCCAAAATAATTGTATACCTCAAAAATGGCAAGGTCAGGCAGGCATGGTGGCTCATGCCTGTAATTCCAGCACTTTGGAAGGCCAAAGTGGGAGGACTGTTTGAGGCCAGGAGTTCAAGACCAGCATAGGCAACACAGCAAGACTTATTCTCTACAAAAATTAAAATTAAAATAATGGTTGGGCGTGGTGGCATGTACCTGTAGTCCCAGCTACTTAAGAGGCTGAGGCCAAAGGATCACCTGAGCCCACAAGGTCAAGGCTGCAGTAAGCCATGCTCATGCCACTGCTCTCCAGCCTGGGCAATAGCATGAGACTCTGACTAAAAAAAAGAAAAAAAAAAAAAAAAAAGCAAGGTCAGAAAACACAAACAATGTGTAAGGAACAGTTCCAGATTAACAGAAGACCAAAGGGACATGAAAAATAAAGCACATGTCTCTGGACCAAGGAAAACAGAACATTTTTAGGCAATTTACAGAATTTGAATTTTTACTGTTGATTAGATAACAGTATTGGATCAACTTTAAGTTTCCTTTTTAAATAATTATACCATGATTACATAAGAGGATGTCTTTATTCTATGAAATAATTACATATTTGGAGGTAAAGATGCATTTTCTCACAATTACTCTAAAATGGTATAAGGTCAGGCATGGTGGCTCATGCCTATAATCCCAGCAATTTGGGAGGCTGAGGCAAGAGGATTGCTTGAGGCCAGGAGTTTGAGATCAGCCTGGGCAACATAGCAAGATCTCATCTCTATAAAAAACTAGCCGGGTACGATGGCACATGCCTGTAGTCTCAGCACGCGGGAGGCTGAAGCAGAAGGACTGCCTGAGCCCAGGAGGTCAAGGCTGCAGTGAGCCATGATCATGCCACTGCATTCCAGCCTGGGTGACAGAGTGAGACCTCAACTCAAAATATTAATAATAATAATCATCATCATAAAATAGTACAGAAAAAATTACACACATAGAAGAGGAAGAGAGAAAAAAAGGGTCCGAAAGAGAGACAAATGCAAACTATAAATTGATGAACTGGAATAAAAGGTTGTATTAGTTTCCTGGGGTTGCCATAACAAATTATCACAAACTCTGGCTTAAAACTTATTATTTCACAGTTCGGGAGGCCAGAAGTCCAAAACTAAGATGTTAGCTGGGTCATTCCCCTTCTGTAAGCTCCACAGAAGAATTTTTCCTTGACTATTCTGAGCCTCTGATGGCTTGCAGCTGTGTCACTCTAATATCTGCTTCCACTGTCATGTGGCATTCTCCCCTGTGTATGTCTCTGAAAGTCCTCTCTTTACCAGTCACAGGAGAAGAGCCACCCTAATGCGGCATGACTTCATCTTAACATGAGGGTCTGAGCCCAAGTGCAGATAGCCTAGCCTTAACCCTTACTTTTCGGCCTTTCCTCCCTCAGCCGGTCTGGTCTACTCTACTCTGGCCCCTGCCAACAGTGCCTAAGCATCACCACCCCCACACCTGTGTCCACAGCGCTGTATTTGCTGAAAACCACCTTTCTGCTCCGCTACAGATCAATGCTCACTTTCTCTAACCCTCAATGTCTCCACTCACCTCCCTCCACCTGTGAAGTCATCCTATATTTCTCGCCTATTCTACTCCTACATCTCTTCCCAAAGGGCAGGAGCGGTCACGTGCTTAACCCACCTCACCCCTCAATGCAAAGCAATTCCTACACGCTGAGTAGTCACTAAACTGTCGAAAGAATATGTAAATTACTTGAATCTTACCACAAAGATTTAAAATTTAAAACTGGATCACAGAGTCTAATGAAGTAAGTCATACAGTTAAGTATAAGCCTAGGGAGAAATTCAGCATACTTCGTTTCTGTTTTATCCATTTATTGTAATAAGTAACACCTGCACCATAGGTCTCTTTCGACTTTACAGAAATTTTGTATATTTCTCTTTACCCAGTGTTTATTCAGCCAGAATAGGCCCTTGTAAGGCCAGTTTCAGTGACAACCCAGCCTTCTTTCCCATCCACTCTTCTTTTTCTACCGACAGAACACACCCTCATCACCACAGTTCTAGGCACCTTCCCCAGCCAAGGTCAGTCAAAGGACATCAGCTGCACCTGATCCAGGGATGCCATGGGACTCAAGCTCAATCAGAGGCTCTCTCCAGGACTCTTCTAACTGGGGTTACTGGGGAAGATTCTCGTCTTCCCAACTTGGCCAAAGATAGAAACCCAAAGAAGCTGGCAGCCTTGTCCTATAAACCCTATAAAAAAAAACCTGATGATGAGAAGAGGCAGTGAGTCATACTCTAGGTTACAGGCCAGGTCACTGAACAGTCCAAGCGCCCATCAATCCTCTGTGCTTTTGTCCAGCTTAAGTTAGGCTTCAATCACTGTTATTCAAAGAATTTAACTACAGCACCAAGTAAACGTTTGTCCTAAATTGACATGACTCCTTGAGCACCTTGTAGGTATACATCTAAAGGCAGTTTCCATCTTCAGTGGCCTTAGGTTCTAAGAACATGCATTAGAGTGGAGGAAGAAGTAGGTCAAAATTAAGTTGATGGGCTCAAAAATAAATGTATAAGGGAAGGTTTCCTGGAGAAAGCTGGCCTTGCACAAAGGATGAAATAGCTTTGACAATGGCTACCCACAGGTACTGGATTTTCCAGGATAAGTCTAGTTGCAAATGTCCTGATTTATTATCCTCTCATAGCATGGAAACATCCAGGAAGTCATACAAGTAGCACATAAATCCTTATAGACCACATATTTAAACTGTACTGTCAGACCGACCAGGTTTGAATCACAGCAAACTGGTTGGTCACATTAACACTGGCCAAGTTATTTATCTTCTCAAGACTCAGTCTGTGGGGATAACAAATATATATAACTCAAGACTTCTGTCAAGGTTAAATTGTTACTAGTAACAATACTATGTAATAACAGTACCAAAGACTAAAATTATGGACAGTAGAAGAGCTGATACATATTCAGAGCAGTTAAAATGGGAATGTGTTTTAGATACAACTCTTTTCATAATGTTGCTTACATTTTCACATGCTATGATTCATTTAAGAAGTTGTTTTAGACTGAACATCACAAAAGAACATCTGCATAAATGGTAAATTTATCTTGTTTATCAATGAGGCTTATTATAAAGATTTTATTTATCATTGTATAAATCTATAAATTAAAGCCAACCCAATAAAAATACCAAGAGAAAAAAGAATTGTCTTAATCTAATGGCCTACAATAAAACCTCACAATAAAAGACAAAGACTTACTATTTAGACGCTATAGCCTCTCACAGTATAAGGAGCAGACAGAAATTAAATGAAAAATCCAGTGGAAAAGTCTAGTCAGTTTCCAAGCTGCAGGGTATGACTAGAGCCCTGGTCTTCCTATCTTTTCCCCAGGATGGTCAGGCAACTGCACGTCTCCAAACCCAAATAAGAAAGCCCTACCCTCCTGATGTGGGCATAGTAGGAGTATAAAAATGAAAATAAAGGGTGGTAGAAGAAATGTGAGAAGGAATATGCATAAGCTAAGATGAATTTTAAGAAGGCATAATGAAATATTTGAAACCTACCTATCCATAATAAGGCTCATGACAGTTTTTCCCACACCTTGTGTTCTGCCAGGCTGCTTTTTCAACTCTCTTTTGTTTCACTTTGATGGACCCCTAAGGATCAACTCTGCCAGGACACCTATACGGACTACTGCCCTCAGGGACCTTCTCCCAATCATTCATTTGGAAATTAATCGCATACTACCTTCCAATCACATTTCTACTGTTACCACACAGAATATTACTTTCTTGAGTTAATGTCTTCTTCCTCCCGAAACCAAGATTTCATTTATAACTTATGTTCTACATGTGACAAATTCTAAAAGTTGTAGCTTTCAAAACTTGGTTTATCCAGTGTCTGCTAAATAAGTAATTTCAGTATATGCTGAGTAAGTTTAGAGGCCCTGTAATCATTTCTTCAGTTATGGAAGCCCACATCTATACTATTTCCATTCAGAGAAGAGTTTCAGGAAAGAACCCATAACTATTTCAATTTTTTTAAATGTTCAGCCAAAAGACCTTGAATGATCTAGCAGTTTGTTCATTTCTTCATATTTTGTCTTCAGAGAAAACAGAACAGTTGGTTGCCATATTTTATGTAATCTTGTTGATGAAAAATGCCAAATTCTGTAAAATCTTTAAGATGGTTTATTCTAAGCCAAATGTGAGTGACCTTAGCCCTATGACACCCATCCCCAGGAGGTTCTGAGAACATGTGCCTGCCGTGGTTGAACTCTAGCTTGGTTATACACGCTTTAAGAGGACAGAAGTTACAGAAAACCATAAATCAGTACATGTAGGATTTACATTGGTGTGGTCCAGGAAGGTGAGACATATCCAAGTGGGGGCCTATGAGTTACAGGTGGATTGAAAGATCTCCTGACTGACAGTTAGTTAGCAAGAGTTAGATTCTTACCTAAGGAATTTTGAAATTAGTAGAAGAGATGTCCTGTAGAGATTGGGAGGGAGAAAAATTCCAGGTTTCTTAATATGCAGTTGAAATCTCACATGAGGCAGAGTTCAGAGAGAACAGGTAAGTGTCTTAAAAGGTGTCTGGAGTCTGGGAGGAGACAGCTTTACAGAATCATAAAATATTTTGAATTTCCTTCTATATCTGCCATGTGATGTTATGCCAGAGTCAGGCTGGAAAGTAAACCACATTATATAGGGGAAATTCATTAAAATAAATTAAATTTAGCCGGGCTTGGTGGCTCAGCCTGTAATCCCGCGCCTTGGGAGGCTGAGGTGAGTGGATTGCCTGAGTCGGCGGGTTCGAGACCCGCCTGGGCAAGCGAGACCTCATCTCTACAATAAATCAAAAAATTAGCCAGGCGTGGTAGCGCACGCCTGTAGTTCCAGTTACTCGGAAGGCTGAGGCGGAAGGATCGCCGGAGCCCAGCAGGTCGAGGCTGCGGTGGCCGGAAGCGGCCACTGCACTCCAGTCTGGGCGACGGAGTGAGACTCTGACTCAAAAAATTAATTAATTAATTAATTAACTAAATTTAAATTTAATAAAATAAAACCAACTCCCCAAATCCCTTGGTTAGAAATTTGACAAGGTAAAGAAAAACTGTCAGAATTCAGTCCTTACTTCACACAGTTTCAAGTTGAAGATTATATCCGAAGTAGTAACACCTGAAATATGCAATTCTGCTTAGACTTACAGTAAAATAATTACCTAGTTTGGGTATCTCCAAGTACTTAAGCAATGTTTAAACAACCCAGACTCATTTGCCACAGTTAATTCAAAACAATTTTTGATGCTAGAATCCCAACCCCTGGCAAGTTGGCCCTCTCTGTTTTTATTATTCTCAACAATCCAGAACTTATTAATGCAACAATGTTCAAAATACTGTGAGTTGTTTTATTTTCATCACTTAAAAAAAAAGCAGAATTATTTTTCACTAGTCCTGCACTCCAGATAAAAATACCATTAGTTTGAGACTTATTTTTTCTGAAACTGAAAACCAATTTCCAATGCCAGACTTCTCCCTCCCTCCCTCTCCTCCCTCCATCTCTCTCCCCCTCCTCCTTCTTCTTCTTCTTCTTTTTCTTCTTGATCTCACTCTTAATTATGGGATTTAAAAGACAAAAGTAAATGACAAACGCTAATAAAACGCAGTCTGGATCCAGTTTCATTTAATTAACCACTTCCCACTCAAAAGCAAACACGGATTAACCTTGGTTCTTACTCTTTCATGCTTCCTCAACTGTTAGGAAGTGTGGAAAGACATGCATTTGTCTCAGGATGGGCAGAGAGATTATTTCTAGTCTTGTCCCATACCTGGGAAGGTAAACTTAATTCAGAGTCGGGCAACCTTCTTTAAGGTCCCCTTTCTTTATGGGAGCTTTTCTGTCTTCTTAATCAATACTACTTTCTAAAAAAAAAAAAATTTACATTGTCAGAGTGAGATCAAACTCTGCTTTAGGTTAGCCCATGGAGGGAAACGTACTCTGAAAGGTTTTGAGGGATGTGACTAACTTGTGAAAGAGCCCATCTGGGGAGATATGCTTCTTCATGACTCAGTTCCCAAGCTCCATTTTCTTTTTGGTATAGTGAGTTTGGGGTAAAGATTCTGCTTTCTTTCACAATGATACATTAGGCTGAAATTCATTTTACAGATAAAGAAACTAAGAAGATAAAAGAGGTTTTCTAATGTCACACACCTATAAATGGCAAACCCAGGACTCAAATGGTCCTTGGGTTGGTCTAAACCCAAGGACCATTTTCTTAATGGGGTCACATCCTTATGCAAATGAGAAAAAGGCAACCCTTCCTTCTCAAGTCACTTTACTTCCATCTACTGAGGCATTATCATAATACACTAATTTTGTTAGGAAAGGCGTTTTACTGCCATCTACTGGGAGGAATATCATAATAAATATGTAAGTCTGCCAGGCCCTCACTGCAAACAGGACCCCTAAAGGCAGTGAAGTTCTCACTACAGAGTGAAATGCACTTGCATCAAAACAATGTAGTAGCTAACCACATAGTAGTTCAAAACAATGGAATTTCAATATATTTTACTAGTGTTAAAAATTAATTTCTACAAACTGGGGCTTGTAATAGATTAGGCATAGAAGACACAAAGATAAGCCATGAACTCTGTCTGCAAAAAATCAATACAATCACTGAATATGTTAAAACACACAAACAATTTAGAGGAATAAGAGTGATAACAGCCAGGCTGGGTGGCTCAGCCTGTAATCCCGGGCTTTGGGAGGCTGAGGTGAGTGGATTGCCCGAGCCCGCGGGTTCGAGACCCGCCTGGGCAGGCGAAACCTCATCTCTACAATAAATCAAAAAAATTAGCTGGGCGTGGTAGCACACGACTGTAGTTCCGGCTACTCGGAAGGCTGAGGTGGAAGGATCGCCGGAGCCCAGCGGGTCGAGGCTGCGGTGGCCAGAAACGGCCACTGCACTCCAGTCTGGGCGACGGAGTGAGACGCCAACTCAAAAAAAAAAAAAAAAAAAATTAGATGGGCGTGGTAGCGCGCGCCTGTAATTCCGGCTACTCGGAAGGCTGAGGCGGAAGGATCGCCGGAGCCCAGCAGGCCAAGGCTGCGGTGGCCGGGAGCGGCCACTGCACTCCAGTCTGGGCGATCGAGTGGGACTCCAACTCAATTAAAAAAAAAGAGTGATAACATAAGTTAGTATGAAGATACACAAGCAGGATATAGAGAATAGAAAGATTAATGCTAAAGATCTTTTTTTTTTTTAGTTGGAGTCTCTCTGTCACCCAGACTGGAGTGCAGTGGCTGCTCCCAGCCACCGCAGCCTCTACCCGCTGGGCTCCAGCAATCCTTCTGCCTCAGCCTTCCAAGTAGCCGGAACTACAGGCGCGCGCTACCACGCCCGGCTGATTTTTCTAATTTATTGTAGAGATGAGGTCTCGCCAAGTTGCCCAGGTGGGTCTCAAACCCGCGAGCTCGGGCAATCCACTCACCTCAGCCTCCCAAAGGCGTGGGATTACAGGCTGAGCCACCGAGCCCGGCTAAGTTCATTTTTAAATTTCTCTCAGTTAAGCCTCATAGAAACTCTGTGAGTTAAATAGGGTAGGATCACTTAGTCACTTCAAAATAGGGAAACTCTGGCCAGGCGCAGTGGCTCAAACCTGTAATCCCAGGACTTTGGGAGGCCGAGGTGAGAAGATTACCTGAGCCCAGAACAGTCTGGGCAACTTGGCGAGACCTCATCTCTACAATAAACCAAAAAATTAGCTGGGCATGGAGCCTGCACCTGTATTTCCGGCTACTTGGAAGGCTGAGGCAGAAAGATTGCTCAGCAAGTCGACACTGGGGTGACTATGAACATGCCACTGCACTGCAGCCTCCGGGATGGAGTGAGACTCCAACTCAAAATAAATAAATAAGTAAATAAGGAAGCTCTGGAATCTAGGGTGAAAAAACTTTCAACAAGGGGAAGTATAGTGAAGGAAGAAGCTGCTCCTCTGCATTAGGAAAACACTGTGGCATTTAGACATACTCCCCTACCATCTCTCCCACAATAAATTGACAATGGCTATGAGGGTACCAGCTGACAATCCTGATACAGGTAGCTGCTGCCAGGGGAATAATATGGACCTTATTCTCAAAAAATTGTGGTTGTCTGACTGGACCCGTCTTGCAGCTCCATGAAAGACTGGAGGGAGGGCTTGCCTTTCTTTCACAAACCTTTGAGCATTCCAGACTGAGGCAGTTTCCCGGGAGGTGTTTCCTTTAAAAAGAACAAGTACAGGCCACAACAGCCTAAGAACAAGTGATAATAGTCAAGACAAGAGATGCACAGAATCGAATTCTGGGAAAGGAGACATGAGGGTAAATAAAAATTTTTTAAGCATACATGTACATAAGGGAATCAAGAAGGCCACAGGCATGCCCAAGATTCTCGAAAAAGGCTAGAGAACATCCTACACTTTCACCTCTTGCTAATATTCAAGGCTCCATGTGAGCAGGAAGTGAAGGTTCCAGCAGAGTGTCAACAACCTGGGTAAGTGTTGAAGAAGTGCCCCCAACACAAAGCCAATCTGCAAACTGCGAAAAAACCTGCAAAAATTCTTTTTATTTTTCTTTCTTAAGGAAATTCTATCAGAGCAATAGAGGACCACTCAGTTAAAGGATCAAACACTTCAGTGACAACACAAAACAGAAAAAAGCTGATGTGTTCATGAGGATTGCTAATTCAATACCAAGTGAAACCAGTTAATTTCATGCGACTGAACTAATAGAAAACTGAAGTAATTTTGTATAACTTTTTTGTTTGAAACATTGCTGATTCTTTTTATTTTTCAGAATCAAAAAACATTTTTTTCTTTTGAGTTCTTTGTAGCACTTAACAATTGAGTAAGGTGCACACTTAAAACATTTTGAAGCATGTTTCTTTCTTTCTTCCTGATTTCTCCAGAACTTGGAAACTATTTGTATTCTTTACTTATGGCAATATATTTATTTGCATATGTTTAAGAGCCTGACAGCTGGTGGCTGAAGACTGCTACATCTACCAGCCTGCTTACCCAGGCCTCGAAAATGAACCATTGGAATGTCTCTTACAAATTCCCTCCTCTATTTCTTTATGAATTTCTGGTTCCATTTTCATTTTAGATTCTTTTTAAATTGGTCGTGAAGGCCTCTCTTTCCACAGAACCACCAAACATCCACTCGCGGGAAGTGCAGGTTGGAGTAATTGTGACTCAACTCACCAGTGATATTTAGGATATGGGTACAGGTCAACAGGTCTCCCACGGGCTTACTGAACTCTTTCTCCTGCCATGAGAGGCAAGAGGGTAATTAATTCATCGCCCCTACAGAGAAGGAGGGGATTGCCCTCAGGTCTGACCTCCACAATGCAAGAAAGAGCAATGACAAGCTCTTGCAGGTTTCATTTCCCCATGCATCCTTGTCTTGGTATAGTGCCATCACACAACTCATCCTGCAGGGTCTGTATTCCATCCAAGAGGAAATGGAACTGCTGCACCTATGGTGGCCCTGCAGCTCAAGCATAGGAATTGCTTTTGTTGAGCGCATGCACAAAGAATTTACCCATTCTACCTAGGCATTGACAGCACCATATCCTATCTCAATTTCAAGTGTTTGTCTTAAATTTCTGACTTCAACTATAGTTACCCTCTTGGGATCATTATTTTTTTATTTTTTATTTTTTTGAGTTGGCGTCTCACCGTTGCCCAGGCTGGAGTGCAGTGGCACACTCATGGCCACCCCAATGTCGACCTGCTAAGCTCCAGTGATTCTTCCACCTCAGCCTTCCAAGTAGCTGGAGCTACAGACACACACTACCATGCCTGGCTAATTTTTGTTTGTTTGTTTGTTTGTTTATTTTGAGTTGGAGTCTCACTCTGTCACCCAGACTGGAGTGCAGTGGCTGCTCACGGCCACCACAGCCTCGACCTGCTGGGCTCCGGCGATCCTTCCGCCTCAGCCTTCCAAGTAGCTGGAACTACTGGCGCGCGCTACCACGCCCGGCTAATTTTTTGATTATTGTAGAGATGAGGTCTCGCCAAGTTGCCCGGGCGGGTCTCGAACCCGCGGGCTCAGGCAATCCACTCACCTCAGCCTCCCAAGGCGCGGGATTACAGGCTGAGCCACCGAGCCCGGC
>CAUYQG010029859.1:0-19528 GCA_963574415.1 Tarsius wallacei
GCTCGGTGGCTCAGCCTGTAATCCCGCGCCTTGGGAGGCTGAGGTGAGTGGATTGCCTGAGCCTGCGGGTTCGAGACCCGCCTGGGCAGGCGAAACCTCATCTCTACAATAAATCAAAAAAATTAGCCGGGCGTGGTAGCACACGCCTGTAGTTCTGGCCATTCGGAAGGCTGAGGTGGAAGGATCGCCGGAGCCCAGCAGGTCGAGGCTGCGTTGGCCGGAAGCGGCCACTGCACTGCACTCCAGTCTGGGTGACAGGGTGAGACACCAACTCAAAAAAAAAAAAAAAAGAAAAGAAATCAGAAAAAGGTTTGCCTTTTCTGCTTATTTATGTCCACCTTTCATTTACTTTCCACCTCATCTTACATTTTATTTCCACTATTGTCCCCATTTTTCTTTTATTTAAATTTGATCATTCTCCCAAGTTATTCATTTTTAATAACAAGAAAGTGCTAGAAACCTTAGGTGATAGGCACATATCTTTAGGTTTGTTGACTGAAAAATGGTGTACCATCCACATATTTTCCAGAAGAATGGAAACATAAATGATAATCTTTATTCCTCTATATTTTACATAAGTTTTCTCTAATTCTTTCATGAACAAAATGGAATATAAACATATATTTACATTGAAATCTTTGTATTGTTAAATGATACTTTGTTGAGTTTTTCCTTTAATCTATTTTATAAAATTTTCATCACAATTGTGCTTTGTACATTGTTAAATATCATTTCACACTATCTTTTAAAGTTATCTGGAACTTGAAGACGTTTGAGAATCTGATAAACTATTGGATTCTCTCCCAAGAAAATGCATGCATGTACTTATATATAAATTAGGTATAAGTGTTTATAAAATCCCTGAAAGAATTCTGTGGCCCTCTTAGAGGTTTATAGTTTGAAAGGGGAATAAGAATTGATGCTTGGAATTTAGCTTTTATGTATACCATAATTTCTTTTCAGAAGTTCAAGAAAACCTTTTTATAGATGTTAACATTAACTCACTTCTCACTTCAACATGAAGGTGACAAGAAGATTGTAAGAGAATAATTGTGTATACTGTTATACTAATGAATTAGAATGATTAGCTAAAATGATTGATTCCACGAAAATATACATTTTGCTGTTGTTGGTTGAGAAGTAATTACTAGATTGAACCATACAAAATTTCTGTCTTTGATGGTCAAAAACAGTCTAATATTGTGGTTTTCATATGTTTCAACCTAATTACTTCATTGAAGTAATACAGTGGGAAGAACTTCTCTAATTACAAAAAAAAATCACTGAATTCTAATGGTGTTAGAAGTGAGTTCTACAAAATACTCAAGCTAATTCTCATGCTGTATAGAGTATCAAAAATAGAGGAAGTTTTCTAGTTCATTTTGTGAAACTAGCCTCTCTTAACGTCAAAGGAAGTTATGGTCCAGTGTCACTTAAGAACTAGACATCAAAAATATTGGTAAAATTAATAAATAAAATTCAGAAATGTATTAGAAGGACACTGTATCCCGATCATTTACTCCAAGAGTAGCAGAATTGTTCAACAATTACAAATCAGTTTATGTAATTTAATACATGAGTATTAAATTTAATACATGAGTATCTGTTTTGATTGGAGAAAAAGAATTCCAATAGAGTTGAAGGTATTTGCTAGAAGTTATCAAACTGATAACTCTTAGTTAATTAAGATTAGAAGGGTATGTGGGTACTACAAAATCAAAGGAAACTTCAGATCTAAAGGTTAAACATCAGAAACCTTACAATTATGAGGAAGCTCCTATCACCACCATTGTCAGCATTTCTGTAGATGTGGGGCCAGCAAACAGTGACTCTCATCCAAATCTGGCCTGCCACCTGTTTTGTAAATAAATTGTATTGAAACACATTCATACCAGTTTGCTTACAGATTGTTTATGGCTGCTTTTGTACTACAGCAGTGGAATCAAGTAATTGCAATAGAGACAGGCCCACAAAACCTACATTATATACTGTGTGAATCTTTTCCAAAAAGTCTGCCATCCCCTGTGCTGGATGTATGATCATTGCAGAAGGACAATTTTTATTTTATTTTTAGAGATATATGTTAGAAAGAAATAGACATGAAAGAATGAAGTGGATCTATATGTACTCATACCAAAAGATAGCTATGATATATTACTGAGTAAAAGTCAAAAACAGTATATCTAGCCCTTTGTACTTGGATGTCCTCTCTCAGGGGACATAAAAAGAGTACTGGTGATAATGCAGGACAAACTTAAAGCAGCACAAATTTTTCAAAAGCATGTGTTTCCTTTGTTGGGCACAGTGGCTCATGCCTGTAATCCTAGCACTTTGGAAGGTAGAGGTGAGAGAATTGCCTGAGCCCAGATGTTCGAGACCAGCCTGGGCAAGACCTCATCTCTATAGCAAATCAAAAAAGTTAGCTGGGCTTGGTGATCCGTGCCTGTGGTTCCAGCTACTTGGAAGGCTGAGGCAGAAGGATCCCTGAGCCCAGCAGGTTGAAGCTGCAGTGGCTGTGATTGTGCCACTGCACTCCAGCCTGGGTGACAGAGTGAGACATCGAATTAAATATATATATTTCCTTGAAGTTTTTCATTCAAATTGCATGAAAAAGCAAATAAAGAGATGCAACATATACTGAGATATGATTGATCAGTTGAGAAAGGGTTTTCAGAAATCATATGTATGTCCTTCCACATCATCTTCACACAACAGACTGGAGAACAAATTCCATATTAATGTGGGAGAATAAAAATGAGACTGTATTATCTGCTCGAATAGAAAAACACCAGGTGGAAGACTTCAAATTACTCTTGTACAGCATGCATCAATGAACCTGAAGTACATGTCAGTTACTGTTTCACATATTCCCATGTATTAGAAAAATACAGGACATGCAGCCAGGCTCGGTAGCTCAGCCTGTAATCCCACGCCTTGGGAGGCTGAGGTGAGTGGATTGCCTGAGCCCGCGGGTTCGAGGCCCGCCTGGGCAACTTGGCGAGACCTCATCTCTTCAATAAATCAAAAAATTAGTCAGGCGTGGTAGCGCACACCTGTAGTTCCAGCTACTTGGAAGGCTGAGGCTGAAGGATCGCCGGAGCCCAGCAGGTCGAGGCTGCGGTGGCCGGGAGCGGCCACTGCACTCTAGTCTGGGTGACGGAGTGAGGCTCCCAACTCAAAACAAACAAACAAACAAAAAAATACAAGATATGAAATTTTGATTTTTTTTGTCATAAATAAGTTTCTTAATGTCCAAAATTTCATTGTAAGCCAAATATTATAATAAAATAATTCATTTTTTACTATTTTGTAAAAAAGCGTGGTTGAATCCTGGTAGGTGATCCACAAGATGTCTCTGAGTGCAAAGGGCTAGTAAGTTCCCACTTATTAGTAAGGGTGTGTGTGTGTACGCTTTAAAATATATATGAACATTTAGGAGAAAGATTTGGAAAGATATATAGCAAATTGTTAACAGTGATTAATTCCTAATAATGGTATTTAAAGGGTGTTTGCTTTTTACTTTGCTTTTTATTGTTTTCTTTTTTTGTCACAGGGTTTCAGAATTTAGAAGATACAAAAAATGTATGCATGGAAATGCTTCCTTTTATCCCCAGCTATTCAACTGTCCTCCTGTCTTTTTATCCATCTTGAAATGTTTTATGTCTATGCTTCTTTATTGTTGGAATTTTTTCATTTAAGAGAATAGCAATCAGCCTTTAGGGAATTATAATTATCATTAATATGTACATTATTGAAGATCTGGCAAACAACTTCACACAATTTATGCTTGTTAAACTTAAGTATAAATCCTCCCCCACCCCACCACCCAATTTTTAAAAAACCAGCTATTCTTGATGTTTGCCAACAGTGTCAAATACTTGTTCCTTAAAAGTGTGATTCTTGGTCAAGTATCACAAACATCACCTGGGAACTTGTTTAAAATGCAAAATCTGAGGCCCTACCTAACCCATGAGTACTGAATGAGGATCTGCATTTTAACAAGATCTTCGGGGGATTTGTGGGTATGTCACAATTTGAGAAGCACAGTTCTATTAGTGTTTCTGAAGACCTTAGTATTATCTGTTGTTTCTCTTCTTTGAAATGTAGTGAAATCCTGATAGTGCAGGATACATTTTGGGAGAATACGTAGAGCAGATGTTCCCAAATGCTGGGCTATTTGCATCATATTTACTTGGAAGCTATTTTATGTAAGACAACTGTTTCTCTTGGAACCAGCGTTGGGGCCTGAGTAACTGATTTTTTTTTTTTTTAAGTTTCTCAGGTGATTATAATACATAGTACATTTGGGATCACTGTATAGAGCCCTTCTGCATGTGAATATACTCCTCTGGACTGTACCTAACACCCTAAAACAGAAAAACCACATCATTCTTGAATATCAAGTAATGAGTATATGCTTTCATTCCTGATGTTGAATAGCTGGTTTGAGTGGGAGCAGATAAAGGTTGGGTCAAGTGTGAATGATGTAGCAACTGTTAATGCTGTCCTGGATTAGGTATTATTTGGTACATATTAACCTATTGACATGTTAATCACATTTCTGGAGGCATTTTCTTTTCTCTTTTAATTCTTTTATTTTAAAGATGGGTACAATTCAAAGTTAAGTATACAGTTGTTCATTATGCAGTTACCCTTGTTGGTGAGGTGTGCCCCCCCCGCTCCAGCAAATTCCCACTACTGCCAATCCTGCCTCCCCCTCCATCCTGGCAATTTCCTGCTACTGCCGATTCTAGAGACATTTTCTACAAATTAATTGAGGAACTCTTTCCTGAATGGGCTGAAGTTTTAATATATAGCTTCCTTCTTTCCTATTGGGATTGTATTACTATAAAAAGATGGCTTTAGCACTAATTTTAGCATTAATCTTATTATTAGCCTAAGTGATACTTAAATATAGAACTTTAAGCCCTCTGACTCTATTAATAGATGAAGTCATTAGATTTAAGTCATTAGATTAAAATTGAACAACAAAATGAGCTTAATGGGGATATTTTAAACAAAGTAGATATGTACAATATTATTTTGATTCTTTTCTAGCCTTGTAACTTTATACATTTGGCAGCATAGCTGTTTCTTGGGGTTTGTCATAATCTATATTAAAAGTAACCTGAGAAACTTTGAAATGTCAGCTATAATCTAGCTAGTTATAATGATGTTTTTTAATGTATTATGAGTAATACTGATTTCATTTTTCATAGGCTCAAAGTCTAACTCCCCAGGACTACAATCTGAGGTGGTCGGGCCTTTTGGTGACAGTGGGTGAAGTCCTGGAAAAGAGTTTACTAAATGTCAGCCGGACTGATTGGCACATGGCTTTTACTGGCATGTCTCGTCGACAGATGATCTACAGTGCTGCCAAAGCAATAGCAGGCATGTATAAACAGCGCCTGCCACCCAGGACCATGTGAGAGAAGACTTGCCTAGGAGACTGAGACTTTCCCTCACTTTTAGCTTCGTGTTAAAGAAGAGGATGTACCTCCTTAATTTGAACAGCTTCAATGAATCCAGCAGTTTTTATACTTTTCCTGGAGACTGCAATTTGTCTTTTTCTAGAAAGGCATGGTGTCATTCCAATAGATGAAAAGAAACAAACTTTGCTTATATTCATATTGTTTCACGTGTCATAGTTCTCAGAAAAGAAAATATACAAATATATTTATAGCACAATTTAATATACCAAATTTATAAGGTGGAAATTCATGTGAAAAGACCTTTAACTTAATAATACATACTTGATTGCTTTGTTTTTAAAAAAGACATTGCTAAAGAACACATTTATTGACTCTTCTTTAAAAGCATTATTTCTTTTTGGCTGATCTCTTCCCTGTCAGTCTTTGAAACTTTCTTTGTGTGCACATGCTCTCAGGTCCACTTGCAGACACCTACTTGTAGGGAGATGTTGCTCATTTCTATGCATGTTTTTTAACAGTATGGGCCAAAGGAATGGAATTGGCCATTTTCTTTTTTGGTCATCATGTAGGCATATACCTGGAAAATTACATGTTTTTTTGTTTTTTAAAATAATTTTTGAAATTTCACAGATTTATACTATGAACATTGGGGTAGTACATTTTATTTTTTCATTGCTTTATGACAAGTAGGCGGCAAATGATTCAAGTATATTTTAAATCAGAAGTATTCGTGTTATTTTTATATAATACTATTCTATACTTCCAAGAATAAACTCTGACAGCAGCTATTGTTTCTGCTTTCACTCATGTTCTCTGAACAATAATAGAGAAATTCTTGAGATGGGATTACATTTTGCTTATGGGATGATATGCCTCTTACTTTAATTAAAGTTATTTCTTATTTAGTTTGCCTTAAATACTACCTTTCTAATTTTGTGCCATTCTGCCTTTACTTTTTATGGATGTTTTCAAAGAAACTATTTTGTATTCAATCTGGTTTATTTAGTCCATTGTGTTTATATTTAGTGAGAGCTTCCCCTGTCAAATAATATATTTTAACGTTTTTGGATTTATATAAATAATAAATCTTTTTTTCTTATACTGTTAAACTCTATATATACAAGTTCAAATAACTTTTTTGTAGATAGTTTCTTACATAAATGTAATTTAATTTTTATTTACTCTTCTATACAGTTCTTTCGATGTAAAAGAATTAGCACAATCTGGCAGTTTTATATAAGGCATTGAAGTTTTTAATCCTGTACTGTCTTTACATATAAGGTTTGCTTTGTATTAATGTTATTTCAAGTAATTATTTGGTTTCTGCTGTTTTTTACCTGAGGATAAGAAAAATTGAATATTGATTTTGGAACTATTATTATATGTTAATTTCCAAGCACTGTAACTGAGTCATTAAAAGTAATGAAGAGAGAGAAGAGAGGTGTAACAAATTGCTGTGGTGAATTTTGTCCAGGAGTAACAGGCACAGAATACTTTTTTCCCTCCTTCATGAGTAAGAAAGTCCTTTCTCTACCATTTACTTATTTATATCTTTTAATTTAAAAAGTGATCCTTGTCTAGTAATACTTTATTATGGCAACTGGCCTGAGTTTTAAAAGTCATTATGGACTTAAGGAAAATATGCCCATACTTAGTATATATTTCTGTGACTACCCCTCCTCTTACAGGGAAATTTTACAGATCCTAAATATATCTGAATTCTTTTTTTGAGTTGTAGTCTCACTCTATCGCCCAGGCTGGAGGGCTGGAGTACAGTGGCATGCTCATGGCCACTGCAGCCTCTACCTGCTGGGCTTAGATGATTCTTCCCCCTCAGCCTTCCAAGTAGCTTGAAATACAGATGTGCGCTACCATGCTCGGCTTATTTTTTGATTTATTGTAGAGACGAGGTCTCACCAAGTTGCCCAGGCTGGTCTCGAACCCGTGGACTCAGGCAATCCTCTCCCCTCAACCTCTCAAAGCGCTGGGATTACAGACTGAGCCACCACGCCCAGCCATATTCTTTTTTTAAAAAAAAAAAATTGGCCAGGTCTCAAATACCTTATTTGATGGTTTTGTGGGTTGTTGTAATGTAATCGCAAACACTGAGATCTCATTGTTTGACGATTTTCCTAGAATCCTCAAATAACATTGGCAGAGTTACTCCATGGCTTGGTTGAAGCCAGATAGATATTTTCTTGCCCCTGGTTATCTGGTAAACCTTCTGCTCTTTGGAACAGTTGTGGGTGGGTGAGGAGGATTAGAGAAGGGCAGATGAAAGACAGAAATTCTCGATCTAGTCTGCCCTTTCTGGTTCTTGTTTGGCCCAGAGTTGTCTTTGAAAGGCGTCAGAGTGTAACCCCCTCATGTCTAGCTTTTGCAGCTACTTGTTTATTTTGTTGTCCTTAGATTTCCCTGTTATACAAGGGCCAAGAAAAGTAACTCATCTCTAGTACACCGTGGCAGCTTAGCCAGGCAGTCTCATGGGTGGTATTCAGGCAGAAATATGCTATCATCAGTCCAAGACTACTGTTCCCTTTACCAGTGGTCCAGTCCCTGAGCTGTTCTCTCTCTGCCCAGTTTCTTGTAATTCCCACACAGCATTTGTTTGTGTGTGTGCGCGGGTGGAGGTGTTTGCTTTTTTTTTTTTTGTCTCTCCCCAGCTTCTTAGGAGAACCCATCTTTAACACAATTCTTCACCACTGTTGTGGTTGTTTTGTGATTTTGTTTTCTTCTGAAGAGCTCTTTATTATTGAATCTTATAACCCAAATTATTGAATTTTATGAGCTTCTACACATTATTTTAATGAGTGTGAAAACAGAACAAATGCAGGATGAGTAATTTAACATCAGGAGTACTTTTAACACCAACCTCAGTTGACAGAAGGTGCTCAGGTTATTCAGTCCAAGATCTTCCTTTTATATAGTTGAGCCAATCCTAGACCTAAACTGTGTCACAGACTTCTGAAGTTGAAAAAGCTTAATGTAATGCTAGTGGTTTCCTCTTCCTTTTCTGATTTCGTTATTCCCGTTCTTAATTCCTCTTTTTTCTTTTCTTTTTTTTTTTTAAGAGACAGAGACTCACTCTGTTATCCTGGTTGGAGTGCAGTAGCACAGTCATAGCTCACTGCACCCTTGAATTCCTAGGCTCAAGTGATCTCCCTCCTCAGCCTCCAGAGTGACTGTGACTACAAGGCACATGCTTAGCTTTTTTTTTTTTTTTTTTTTTAAAGAAATGGGATCTTGCTATGTTGCCAGGCCAATAGGCTGATGTGTCCTGGCCTCAAGCGATCCTCCCACTTTTGCATCCCTAAATGCTGGGAGCACAAACCACCTTGCCTGGCTGGCCTTCTTTCTCTTGAGGGTGAATGAAGTGGAAAGTTGAGATGAATGAATATAGACAAAATGAGTATATGAGTACAGATAAAAATTTATGCAAATTAGTAATACTTGGGGTCGACTAAATTGTGCAAATTAGTAATACTTGTGGTCGACTAAATTATGCAAATTAGTAATACTTGGAGTCGACTAAATTACTTTAATATACTAATTACTCTTCCTTGACTAGAAAATAACAGGATTTTACAATTTGTGAAGCTAAATTGATAATACCCTGTTTTAAAATATGTTGTGTTATACATAAATTATTAAGAAATGGTTGGGCACAGTGGCTCACGCCTATAATCCCAGCACTTTGGGAGGCCAAGGTGAGAGGATTGCCTGAGCCCACAGGTTCAAGACCAGCCTGGGCAACTTGGCGAGACCTCATTGCTACAATAAATAAAAAAATTAACTGGGCATAGTGGCATGTGCCTATAATTCCAGCTACTTGGAAGGCTGAGGCAGAAGGATCGGAAGCCCAGCCAGCAGGTTGAGGCTGTGGTGGCTGTGAGCGTGCTACTGTACTCAAAAAAAAGAATTATGGACTTTTACTCCCAGAATATGATATTCATTTTATGATATTATGCATGATGATATATTGGGTAAAATGGGTTTTGTAAGTATGTAAATATATCATAAATAAATAATACTTTGACTTATTTCCAAAGATGTATAGTGAATTTTTATGTGAACTTAATATTATATTAGGAGGACCCATATTCTTTTTTTTAAATCTAAATTGTTTACTGGCTGCCAAGAATTCTTGTTGAACAGCATCTTCAAACACCATCTTACAGTTTTTGAACTGTAACATTCGAATATACAAGAGTTGTTATCTTCAAAACCAAAGAACTTAGAGGAGAAGATACATTGGAGATAAAAGTAACAGGCAAGAAGTTAAGGCCAATCAATACTCATGAGGAAATCTCCTGATTACTGGGTTTAGTTTACCCTTGACCTCCAGGAGTGTCTTTTTTTTTAGCTTTATCTTTTTAAGAGTAGTTTGAGGCTCACAGCAAAATTGAGAGAAGAGAAGATACAGAGATTTCTTGTGTCCCTGCCACCTCCACACTTGCACAGCCACCCTCATTTTTTTTTTTTTTGCATTGGAGTCTCACTCCGTTGCCCAGACTGGAGTGCAGTGGCCGCTCCCAGCCACCGCAGCCTCGACCTGCTGGGCTCCGGCGATCCTTCCGCCTCAGCCTTCCAAGTAGCTGGAACTACAGGCGTGCGCTACCACGCTGGGCTAATTTTTTGATTTATTGTAGAGATGAGGTCTCGCCAAGTTGCCCAGGCGGGTCTCCAACCTGCGGACTCAGGCAATCCACTCACCTCAGCCTCTCAAAGCGAGGGATTACAGGCTGAGCCACCGAGCCCGACTGCCACCCCAATTTTAACATCCCTCACCAGAGTGGTCCATTTTTTAACAGCTGATAAAACTGCACTGGCATATAATCTTTTTGCTGTCTCCATAGTTTGGCCTTTTCCAGAATGTCATGTAATTGGGATTATAAAGTATGTAGCCGTTACAGATTGGCTTCTTTCATTTAGTAGTATATATTTAAGGATGGCTTCTTTTTAATGCTGAATAATAGTTTATTTATCCATAAATTACTTATCCATTCACCCCCTGAAGGACATCTTGGTTGTGTCCCAGTTTTGGCAATTATGAATAAAGCTATAAACAGCTGTGTGCAAGTATTTATGTGGATTAAGTTTTAACTAATTTGGCGTACTGCTTACTGGCTAAAAACTCCCTCAGACTGCTGTGTGGACTGGTCATAGTCATGATGCAAGATCTTCTTTGGTACTATTTTTGCACACACCTTTCTTATGCCAAGATTTTCAGTTAAAATTTTCACCTACTGAAGGACATCTGCTATTCTCACAGTCAGCTGAAAATGTTGGTACACAACTCGACAAATTTTTCAATGTTTTTGTCAGTTCTGTTTGTTATTGGCTGTCCTGACCTCTCCTAATCAGTGATGCTTTCTCTCCCCTGAGAAGAATGTTTAATCTATTTGTACACTGCTGTTTTCTTCATGGTATTATCCCCATAAACTTGGACTAACATGTCTCTGATTTCACTTCCACTCTTATCAAGTTTAATAAGAAATTTAATGTTTGTTTGTTAGTCTAATTCAAGCTCTGACATTCTTGTAATGACACACAAAAGCATGCGGCAATAATGAACGCCACTCAGCAAGACACCGCCACGTATCAACAAAACACAGTTGTGAGACACTGATATACCAAGGTTTTAAAACCTTACCGAGTTGTGTGTACAGCGCTGCCAACATAAGCACATGGTGGCAAGTTCATGAACTTAATTGCCAAAGCTCGTATAGTACCTTTTCTTTTTCTTTCTTTTTAGTTTTATATTCTTTATTTTTTTATTTGAAAGATGTGGGGTACAATTTAGGGTTAGGTATACAAATGTTAATTCTGCAGGTACTCTTATTGATGAGGTGTGCCACTCCCTCACCTGGCAGTATCCCTCAACTGCCAATTCCACCCCCGCTCCCCTGGCAGTTTCCCACTACTGCCAATCACTTTCTTATAGAATTATGATTATTGTTCAAGGTCTGCTTATGAGTGAGAACATATGGTACTCTGTTCTTTGTTTCTGTGATAGATCACTGAGTATAATCAACTCTAAATCCATCCAAGTTGCTGTGAAGTCCACGTTTGTCCTTTATGATTGCATAATATTACATTGTGTATATGTACCACATTTTTTTATGCAGTCCAGCTTTGATGGGCAGCATAGTTGGCTCCATGTTTTTGCTATTGTGAATAGAGCTGCAACAAACATGTGTGTGTCCGTATGTTTTGGCAGAATGATTTGAGTTCTTCCAAGTATATTCCCAATAGGGGGATTGCTGGGTCATATGGAAGGTGAATTTCTAGTTCTTCCAGAAATCGTCACACTATCTTCCAAAGAGGTTGAACTAGTTTGCATTACCACCAGCAGTGTAGAAGCATTCCTTTTTCTCTGCATCCTTGCCAGCACCTATTGTTGTTTTATTAATAATGGCCTATCTTACTGGAGTTAGGTGGTATTTCAATGCTGCTTTGATTTGCATTTCACTGATGATTAGTGAGGCTGAGCACATTTTCATGTGTCTGCTGGCTGCCTGTGTATCTTCTTTTGAGAAGTGTCTATTTATGTCTTTTGCCCACTTTTTAATGGGGTTGTTTGTTGTTTTATTTTTGGCAAGTTTGAATTCCTTGTAGATCCTAGATGTTAGTTAGCCCTTTGTCATATATACAGTTGGCAAATATTTTTTGCCATTCTGTGGGCTGTCTCCCTGCTCTCTTGATGGTTTCTTTTATTTTGCAGAAGCTCGTCAGTTTGATGAGGTCCCACTTGTTTATCTTATTTCTTATGGTACGGGCAATTAGGGTTTTGATAAGGAATTGGTTGCCAGTTCCAATTTCCAAAAAGGTGTCTCGTGCGTTTTCTAAGATTCTTATAGTATGAGGTTTTACATTTAGGTCTTTGATTCATTTTGAGTTAATTTTGTGTATGGTGATAGGTAGGAGTCCTGTTTCAATCTTCTTTATGCGATCAGTCAGTTTTCCCAGCACCATTTACTGAATAGGTTCTCCTCTCCCCAGTGGTTGTTGGTGGAGGCTTTGTCAAAGATTAGTTGATTGAGAAATTGAGACTTTGCTTCTAGAATCTCTATTTTGTTCCATTGGTCTATATGCCTTTTCTTGTACCAATACCAGGCTGTTTTGATTACTGGAGCCTTATAGTAAAGTTTGAAGTCTGGAAGTATGATACCTCCTGCTTTGTTTCTTTTGGCTATTCGTGGTCGTTTATGTTTCCATATGAATTTCTGCATTGTCTTTTTCATGTCTGAGAAGAATGATGGATGTTGGTAATTTAATGGGTATGGAATCAAATCTGTAGATTGCCTTTGGTAGGATGGACATCTTAACAATGTTGATTCTTCCTATCCATGAGCATGGAATATTTTTCCATTTGTTTGTGTCTTCTTGGATTTCTTTGAGCAGTGGTTGTAGTTCTCATTGTAAAGGCCTTTCACTTCTCTGGTTAGGAAGATGCCAAGGTATTTCATTTTTTTGTGTGTCTATTGTGAATGGGATTGTGTTTTTTATTTGAGTCTCTGTCTGCTTGCTGTTGGTGTATAAGAATGCAACTCTCTTTTGCACATTTATTTTATATCCTGAGAGTTTGCCAAAGTTCTTTATACTGCAGGTAGTTTTTTGACAGATTCTTTTGGATTTTCAAGGTTTAGGATCATATTGTCAGCAAAGAGGAATAACTTGACTCCCTCTTTTATTATTTGGATGCCCGTAATTTCCTATTCTTGTCTACTCGCCCTAGCTAGTACTTCCAACACAACATTGAACAAGAGGGTAAGAGTGTGCAGCCTTGTCTTTTTCCAGTTTTCAGGGAACTGTTTCCAGTTTCTGTCCACTTAGCAATATGTTAGTGGTGGGTTTATCATAGATGGCACTTACTATTTTGAGGCATGTTCCTTCTATACCAGGAGTTTGAAGGTTTTTATCAAGAAGGGATGCTGAATTTTATCAAAAGCTTTTTCTGCATCTAATGAGATAATCATGTGGTTCTTGTTTTTCATCTGTTGATGTATTTAATTACATTTGTGGTCTTGCGAATGTTGAACCAGCTCTGCATCCTGGAGATAAAGCCTACTTGGTTATGGTGGATGATTTTTGAGACATGTTGTTGGATCCAATTTGCTAGAATCTTGTTGAGGATTTTTGCCTCTATGTTCGTAAGGGATATTGACCTGTAGTTCTCTGTTTTTGTTGTATCTTTTCCTGTTTTGGGTATTAGTGTGATGTTAGCTTTAGTTAAAAGATTTGGGGAGAATTCTGTCTTTCTCAATTGCCTGGAATACTTTCAATAGGATTAGTATCAGCTCTTCCTTGTACTTTTTGTAGAGTTCTGCTCGAAAGCCATCCGGTCCAGGGATTTCTTTTGTAGATAGTTTTCTTATGTCAGAGTCTATTTCCTTGGTTGTTACTGGTCTATTTAGTGTCTCAGTGTCTGCTTTTTCAACCTGGGGAAGTTTTGTGATGTCAGAAAGTCCTCCATTTCATTTAGGTATCAAGTTTGTTTCCATATAAGAATGCATAATAATCTCTGATAATCTTTTGTATTTCTTCAGGGTCAGTTGTGATTTGATCTTTTGTATTTCTGATTGTGTTTATTTGGGCTTTCTCTCTCTTCTTTCTTGGTCATTCTGACTAGGGGATCCATCAATCCTGTTAATTCTTTCAAAGAACCAGCTTTTTGTTTTGTTGATGGTTTCTATGATATTTTTGTCTTCCATATCCCATAATTGGGCTCTTATTATGGTGCTTTGGATTCTTCTGGTAAAGTTAGGGTTTTGGTGGTCTTCTCTTTCTAGCTCCCTTAGGTGATTTGTTAGGCTCTCAACTTTTGATCTTTCCTTTTTCTTGATGTGTGCTTGTAGAGATATAAATTCCCCTCTTACAACTGTTTCTGTGGCATCCCAGAGGTTTTGGTAAGATGTTTCTTCAATTTTATTTGTTTCCAGGAATCTTTTAATTTCTGCTTTGATTTCAGTATTGACCCAGTAGTTGTTCAGCATCATGCTGTTTAGTGTCCATGTCTTTGTGGGCTTTGGTGATATTTTGTTGATGTTGATATTTATTTTTATTTCACTGTGGTCTGAGAAGGTGCAAGGAAATATTTCAACCTTATGGTATTTGTTTATGCTTGACTTCTGGCCAAGGATGTGATCAATCTTGGAGTATGTTCCATGTGGTAATGAGCAGAATATATATTCCGTGTTTGTTGGGTGGAATAATCTGTAGGTATCTATTAAGTCCATTTGGTTGAGTGTCACATTTAGGTTCTGGATCTCCTTGTTGATTTTTTGCCTCAATGATCTACCTTGGACTGTTATTGGAGTATTCAAGTTCCCCACTATAATAGTGTTAGAGTCAATATCTTTTTTTTAGTTTACTTAGTAGTTACCTTATAAATGCTGGTGCTCCTGTGTTGGGTGCATATATGTTTAGGATGGATATTTCATGTTGATAGATTGAATCTTTTATCATTATGAAGTGTCCTTTTGTATCTTTTTAAATTTTTGATAACTTAAAGGTTGTTTTGTCTGATATTAAGATTGTGACTCCTGCCTTCTTTTGTGATCCATTTGCTGGGAAACTTGTTTTCCATCCTTTACCTTTGAGTCTGTGTGTATCCCTTGTGGTGAGATGAGTTTCCTGGATGCAGCAAATATTTGGGTCATGGTTTCATATCCAGTTTGCTATTCTGTGTTTTTTCAGTGGTGCATTTAGTCCATTCACATTCAAGCTGATTATTGAAATGTGATTGTTTATTTATGTCATGAGGTTCTTTAAAGTTGTTTTTGTTGTTTACTTGTTTTCTTTTGGCTTTGGGATTGATGTATGTGTGTATTTTCACATTTGTTGTTGTGCTGTATTCTCCGTTGATTCTGTGCTCTGCTGTTCTCTTGGGAAGTGTGTGGTCATTCTTTATTTTTTTCTTTCTTCTGTGCTTAATACATTTTTAAGTGTCTCAGGTAGAGCTGGTCTGGAAGCTGCATAATCTCTTAGGGATTGGATGTCTTGGAAGGATTTTAATTCTTCATCACTGATGAAGCTGATCTTGGCTAGATAGGAAATTCTTGGTTGAAATTGTTTATCTTTGAGGACTTTGAATATTGGACTCTAGTCCCTTCTTGCTTGTAGTGTTTCTGTCAATGGGTCTGCTGCTATCCTGATTGGTTTTCCCCCCGTAGGTAGTCTGACCTTTCTCTCTTGCTGCCTTTAGGATTTTTTTTTGTGCCTACTTTGTGTAGGTGAATTACTATGTGTCTAACAGTTGGTATTCTCATTTGATGCCTTGTGGGGGTTCTTTGTATCACTTGTGTTTGTCTGTCACATCTCTGATGAGATGGGGAAAGTTTTCTTGGATTACTTCCTGGAATACTTGCTCCAAGTTATTCTCCATTTCTCTTTCTTCTTCTGGGATACCAATCAGGTGTAGGTTTGGCCTCTTGATATAATCATACATTCTTGTAGGCTTTGTTCTTTCTTTCTGAGTTTTTTTTCTATGTTTTTTACAGATCAGGTTAATTCCATGCTCTGTTTGAGATTCTTTATTCAGCTAGATTAATTCTGATTTTCATGCTTGCCATCTTCTTATTTATTTCCTGGATAAATTTTTTTATGATCAAAATCTGTGTTACAATTTCTTTCAGTGTTGCATCTTGTCTTTCTTGAGTCTTATTCATTCTTTCCATCCATTCCCTAATCTCTGTGTATCCTGGGGCTAGTTGTCGGTGACTTTCATTTTTTGGGTTCCAAGGTCTGATTTTTTTTAGGAGTTTTCTCATTATACTTGAAATTACCCATGGTCTTCTTTTGGTTTTTTTCTCATTTGTGACAGATCTCTTGCTTTTCTCTTTAGTTCCATTATTCAGTATCAGGAGGAGAAGCTTTCCCTCTTATGTTTGCTCAGCCATCTATTCTTCCCTGATCCAGGCTCTGAATTTGTTCTATTTTGAAACAGGACTGTTGGTGGAAAGGTTTGTGTCTCTTGTATTTTTGAAAGTCAAATAAGAGAGTGGATGGGGAGCTAAGATTCAGAAACGACTTGCAAATTACAATGTTCATTGATTATGGTATGTTTTCCCCCGAGAACCACTCCTCACCATGACTCTATAAGACAATGCAATGGGTATGTATGTGTACCCAATGAGTCCAAGATATAGTGACACCAATGAGGAGCACAGAGAGAAATAGAATGAAATTAGATGAACAAGAGTTAAAAAAATAATAAAGGAAGAAAACCCCACAGAACAATGGAAGCAGAAACTAAAGCAAAAAGCAATTGAACACACACACCCCAAAACAAACTGGAATAACAACAAAGTGAAACAAAACAAACAACAACAGAAAACTAGGAAAACTAAACATACGCACACACACACACCCCTAGCACAAAATTAATGGAGAAGAAAAAGAGAAAGACTGGAAAAAAACCCAAAAAAGAACAAAAAAGGGAATTCATATTGAACACTCACACATATATTGACACCCACCTTAAACTAAAAATGAAATAAAATAAAGGAGAAAAGCAAAAGAGTAAAAATCAACAACAAAAAAACTGAAAGATGAACACCCAATCATTTACAAACACACATAAACCGAAAACAAAAAACAAAAGAAGAAAGAAAAAGAAAAGAAAAAAAGGTGGGGGGATGCAGATCAAACCCTCACATACACATTCATGCACAAAGGAAAAATATTAGAAAAATAGATGAACTAACATACAGGCAAAAAAATTTTAAAAAATTAAAAAAACAAAAAACCCCCCAAAACCTTGCCCTCTTGTGGCAGATTCTATAATTGTTCTTCTCGTCTGCTTTCTCCTTGCAGAGCTTCCAGTCTTTTCACTCTCCCCCAATGTCTGGAGCAGGGAAGTGGGGAGGTGGGGGGGGCAGTCGGGGTGGCTGGGGCTGCAGTCTTGCCCTCCCACTCTTCTATGGTCAGGGAGATCCCCTCCGGTGGGGAGGTGCATGATTGTCTCTTCCCCAGCTATGTTCTTGTGGGGGGTACCCCCACCAGGCTTATCCTGGAATGGAGTTCTCCTATTGCAACTGACATCCAGGTTCTGCCTTGGTTTGTCTCTCTCAGTGGTGGCCCAGCTGTGTGGGTCTGACATTCAGAGGATTGCTGGGGAGGAGGGGGTTTGGACTCACCACTGGTCTCTTTGGAGTTCTTCCTCGTCCTTTTCTGGCTACATCCTTTGTCCTGCGGATCAGGGTAGGGGGTGGGGTGCCTGGGACTCAGCACTTGTCAGGTCCCTCTGAAGTTTGTGCTTTCAGGATATTCCCTCTGTGTCATGATCAGTCCCTGAGTAGCTGATCCTCCAGTCACAGAGATCAAGTCTGTTGCTCTGTGGTGAGCAAGTTGAAGCACTTTCCTGCCCTGCCTTCAAGATGTGGCAGGGTGCCTCTCTTGTCCTTTCCTGTGGGACTCTGCCTCTGGGCTCCCTCCACAGGCCCTGTTGTCAGTGTCTGGCCAGGTGCTGAAGTGGTGAGGCAAAACCTGGAGCCGGCAGTCTCTCCTGCTACAATAGTAAGGCAGAGCCTGGAGCCAGTAGTCTCTCCCCACTGCTTCTTCACAGGAAAACTTTTGTCTGTTGAAAAAAAAAAATAGTGCTCGGTTTCTGCACCCAGGGAAGCACCAGGGAACAAGCAGAGAAGCTGCAGCACCAGTTGCTGCACCAGGAGGACCCTGGACACTTGCTCACGAGCCCCCATTTAGTCTGTCTCTCTTAGCATTTTCTTCCCAGGAAGAGTTTGGTTGATAAAATTTTTTCAAAATGGCACTTGGCTTCTGCGTCACAGGAATCACTAGGTTCCAAGCAGAGCAGCTGTGGCAACAGCCACTGCACCAGCCAGCTCCCTAGCCCTCACTCAGTCAGCCACTCACCTGCCCACTCACTCACCTGCATGTACACAAAATTTTTCATACACTCACTCCCTCACACCAGGACTCACATAGTCTGACTGGCTTGGCCACCATCTTTCTCAACCCCCAGTACCTTTTCTCTCTGCCTACTTTTAAGATTTTCTCTTTGCCTGTTGATTTTAGCAGTACTATAATGTGTTTAGAATGTACTACTGCCATATTATGTCTCACCTTTCTTTTGAGGCTGCAGTTAATATGTGCTAGACATTTTTACTGTGTCCCATATGTACCTTTTCTGTTTCTGTTTTTTTGATTCTGAACTTCAGTCTGTATATTTTCTTTCAGTTTATTCTCTACTTTATTAGTTCTTCACCTGAGTCTACTTCTATTAAACTCATCTATTGAGATCTTGGTATTCTATTTTCAATTCTATAATTTTTTTCCATTTAATTATTTTTATAGTTTTCATTATTTGGTGGAATTCTCCAATTTCATCTTTTAATTTTTTGAAAATACAAATTTTGGTTATTTTAAAATCCATGTCTGAAAGTTATAGCTTCTGAGTTTACTGTAGACTAATTTCTTTTTTATATATAACATATTTTTTATTTTTAAATTGTGGGGTACAGTTAAGTGTTAGGTATACAAATATGCATCATTCAGGCACCCTTGTTGATTAGGGGTGTCCCCCCATCCCCAGACAGATATTGGCTACCATTAATCCCACCACCTTTGCCCTCCCTGTCCCCCCCATAGATTCCCACCACGTCGATCCTTTTCTTATAGTATTACGATAGATGTTCAAGGTCCACTTACGAGTGCGAACATTTGATACTCAGATCTTTGTTGCTGTGAAAGATCACTCAGTATTATAGACTCTAGTTCCATCCAGGTTGCTGCGAAACTCATGATTTTGTTCTTTTTTATGACTGTGTAGTATTCTATCATGTATATGTGCCACATTTTTAAAAGTCAGTCCTCTTTTGATGGACAGCATGGTTGGTTCCAGGTTCTTGCTATTGTGAACAATGCTGCAATAAACATACATATGCAGGTATCTTTTTTATAGAGTTATTTGAGTTCTTCAGGGTATATTCCCAGTAGGGAGATTGCGGGGTCATATGGGAGGTCGATATTTAGAGCTTTTAGGATTCGCCACACTGATTTCCACAGAGGCTGCACTAGTTTACACTCCTACCAACAGTGTAGAAGTTTTCCCTTTTCACCACATCCTCTCCAGC
>CAUYQG010029863.1:0-11099 GCA_963574415.1 Tarsius wallacei
AATTACAGGCGCGCGCTACCACGCCCGGCTGATTTTTTAAATTTATTGTAGAGATGAGGTCTCGCCAAGTTGCCTAGGCGGGTCTCGAACCCGCAGGCTCAGGCAATCCACTCACCTCAGCCTCCCAAAGGCGCGGGATTACAGGCTGAGCCACCGAGCCCGGCTCTGTTCAGTTCTTACCCTTTTCATAAATTTGATTTATGAAGAAATATGCAGGTCCAGAGTAGTCCACTAAAGTATGCTTTTTATATGATTATTTTACACAAAATTGTTATTGACCGTATGTATTTTGTCTACGCCTTTACCCAGAGGAGCTGTTAACATAATTCATTTACAATTCAGTTAGCAAGAAAATGTGTTAAATTTAATTTTACTCTGAAATAATAAATCAAAACAATGTGAAATATATTACATCCCATAAAATGAACAAACACTGATCAAATTGTACAGATGAACTATGTAGCTCACATATCCCAAGACATTGAAGATATCATCTCCATATCCTCTTTAAATAAGTCTCAAGATTCAAAGGGTTTATCTAAGCACAAATGAATAATTTTGGGTCATATTATCAGCTCTTTTTTGTAGATTTCTGATGATAAATTAAAAATAGTAACCTCTTCTTATAACTTACATCAATAGTTATGAAATACTTTCTCTAATCATAAAATCATATTTTACAATGTCATTGAGATGAAAAATATATATTTTTTTTTGTTGTTGTTGAGTTGGAGTCTCACTCCGTTGCCAAGACTGGAGTGCAGTGGCCGCTCCTAGCCACTGCAGCCTCGACCCACTGGACTCCGGCGATCCTTCCGCCTCAGCCTTCCGAGTAGCCGGAATTAGAGGCACGCGCTACTATGCCCGGCTGATTTTTTGATTTATTGTAGAGATGAGGTCTCGCCAAGTTGCCCAGGCGGGTCTCGATCCCGCGGGCTCAGGCAATCCACTCACCTCAGCCTCCGAAAGCGCGGGATTACAGGCTGAGCCACCGAGCCCAGCTGAAAAAAATATTTTTAGCTTATGTTGAGTATAAAGATGACCTTTACATCTTAAAGTAAATGAAAAAGAGAGAGATACTAAATTCAGAATACTGTTCTTGGTATTAGAAAGGTCTAGTAAACATCAATAAGCTTTAACATTATAGTATACATGACACAGCATCAAGTACTATGCCTAAGCCAGAGATAGTGCTTAATGAAAGATGATTTTGTCGCATCTATGTAACACAATAGATCAAAGAAAGAATATAATCTTCATCCTTGATTTAGACTTCACAGATTTTTTTCTTATCCATTTCTGCAATAGTGGTTAACAGAAAGGTTTCCTCCATTTTTGGTGAAGACCCTAATATGCAAGATTGTTTTAAGAATTCTAATATACTAGATTGGACAATATGGTTTGAGAGAGGGTTCCCACTGCTGAGCATTCTTTTTATCTCTTTATCTATCTATCTATCTATCTATCTATCATCTATCTATATATCTATCTGTCTGCCTGCTTACCTGCATATTTATCTATTTTTGATCATCTTACATTTATAATATTATACATCATGAGTATCTTTATATGTTTATATGTGTTCTGTGATTCTAAAAAATGTTATGACATCTTTAATTATATGGGTTTGTCCTAGAATATAAGCAATTCCTATTAGAAGTATTATCTCTTGTTCTAGATAATATATTTTTTAAATTTTGCATATATTTTTTCTGATACATATGATACAAATCTATTACAGCTAAAGAATCTATGCAATCTTACATTTATGTGGAGTGAATTACACCACTGGAAACTGTATGACAATGTGGTATTATCAAATCAACCAATGAACAAAAGTTCATTCTATTTTTTGATCCTATCATTAGTTTGATAGATAAGAAAATGTTATATTCACTGTGTAGCTTGTGAATGTTTCCCATAATAACTTTGCAGATAAAATGCTGAATCTGTACTAGAATATAATATTTTAAAAGCACAGAGATGGCAGGACAGCCTGCCTAAAAAGTGATTAAAAAGTGACCTGTGTCAATGTCAAGTGATAGCTAGTTGAGGGTCACATGACTCTTATTTGTACTATTTCTACCAAATATATCTTGCCAATGATTTGAATATTAAGGCATGAAAATACAGTCATTATAATAAAAGATTTTACTATCCTGGAAAGAATAGATTTACTTTTTATAATAAAATTTAGCTATGGATATCTTAACTGTAATAATATTGAAACCAACAAAATAAAATTAAATTGAGATCACCTTAAAGTTTGGAATTAATATTGGAAAGAGCAGTTATAAGGACTGCATAGATTTAAAAGTTATTTGTGGAAAAGGTTTTTTATTATTTATGACTGACACATGATAACTGCATATTTATGGAGTACAAGCAATGTTTCTATACATATTGTGTAATAATTAAATCAAGATAATTAGCAAGTCCATCTCAAAGAAATGATGAATATATAAGGTGATGGTAGATATTATTTGACTGAGAATCAACACAATTGAAATGGTACATCTGGGTCTAAATCTTACTTGACGTAGAGGCTGTGATTACCAAGATGGTAAAAGGCCCTAAAAGTTAGCCATATGAGTAAAGGTTGTAGGTATTCATCATGGACATGGTGGAGACAGTGAACTCTTCAAATAACAAAAGTAAATAGTAATTCCTCTAGGCCAAATTAAACTCAATGTGTGAATGTTACAAAGATGCAGATTCTTGTTTAGTTTAAAAATGACTTTTAGGTAATAACATTTTAAATAATCAGACTAGATTAGCAATAGATAGGATCTGCTTCAGAAACTCTTTAAATGGGCAGGATTCAGGTAGTAAATTCTAGAACATCTATAATCTACAGTAGTGAATGTATTCTTCATGTTTGATATTGTGGTTTGGATTATGTATTGTCCCTTATTTTCACATATATTACTTCATTTTCTCCTCTTTAAAAAACTGAAGTAGGTGGAACAAGAACTATATAAAGATGAATTCAGTAAGTCTTAAAGAATATAAATAGCTTCCCAAGATCATTGAGCTTATAAGTAGTAGAGCAGAACTACTTTCAACTCTAAATTCTGATTAATGTTCAAGCATTTAACTAAATCACTTAGCAAATTCATTTACTAGAGTCCTGTCTACACCCCTATAATCACCTTAATTGATTTTTCTTTGTCATGCCTCTGCCTGTATTGATGTGATTGGTCCCTGTCAGTGAATAATGAAATACTTGTCTTTCCCATGATGCATTTCTGGAACCAATATTTCCTTAGGACAATATCTACAAACATGCCTTACCTAATTTAGGATACACGTTACCACTGCAAAACAAAAAAGATGTCTTAAAATTCAAATATTTTCTGGAGAAGAAAGGTTTCTATGACATATATATGTATGTATATTCATATATGTATATACATACACATGCACATGTATACATATTAGCTTTTAAAATATACCCCCATTCACTCTTATTTACCAAATTATGCTGCTATAAAACACAGATTGAGTATTAAAAATGCCTACATAGTACTCTGATTATACTTCTGTTTGCAATTTAAATAACATTTTTTGTAAAGAAAGCTCCAGTTTATTAAGGACATTATTGCCTGTCAGGAAGAAGAAATGAGCTTGTATTTTTCAGTTGTGTGTAAATTACACGCATTTTATATTTCTAAGGAGAGGTCTCTATCAATCAATATTTTTAGAAAATGACAGTCCTCAGTTAGGCAGGGATTGTTACTGCAGTTGATAAATGTTTACCCTTCATTGGAGACTGACACATATCATATGACATAGTCTACTTTTGTGTTTTTGCACTACTTACGTTAAAACTTGCCTAGAAATATAAAATTCAAAAGTGTGATTTTAATGTAAAACTGCTTTCAAATTTCTTGTTAGAAAGCCTTCCAGATATGCCAGGAGAACATTTTGGGAAGCAAACAGGTGTAAATAAGCCAATGTTGTAACATGGACAGAATATAATATTTTTAAATGATCACAATATAAGGTCTACATTCAAATGTTTATTCATAAAAAGTCCAGGCAGCTTTTGTAGTTTGTTGTAGTTTGTTGAGAGAAGGTTTAACACCAATAGTTTCCCCAAAGCATGCTAAAGTTATTTAATTCCCGACTGCTTTTTATACAGAGCTGATTTATTTGAACTTAGAGCACAATAGACCACATAAATGCCATGTTAATGTTCTAAAGTAAGCTAAATTGTGCTAGCAACAAAACTTGTCTTATCACACATTTCACCTTGGCCTATGAGAAAATGTGATAGTTATAATGCTAATTGACAATTAATCAGTAAAGCAGTTATTTTTGAATATATAATATATGGAAAATAGCATTTTCTTGCTCCTGATCTGCCTGTATTTCTTTTTAAGAAAAATTTCTTGGCTTAAGTGACAACTTCCTATTGGAAGTGTCTATTCTTCTTAGCTTTCTTTCATTGTTTCTTAATTTTGCCACACTTCCCTCAGTTCTTCAACTGGAGAAGGCCTCATATTGGCCATAGCTACCTAAATACTTTGATAGTCTTTCCAATTTAACTTACCAAACTGAAATACTTTTACTTATCCATTAATTCAAGAAATATTTATTGGGTGTGTACCATTTTCCAGGTATTACAGTAGGTACTACAGCATAACTGTGAAAAAGGGAATCAATGGACACTATTTCCACAGAGCTTAGATTTTAGCAAAGGAGCAAGACATGTATGCAGGTAAAGTCAATATAGGTTGAGCATTCATAATCCAAAATCTGTAATGCTCCAAAATTCGAAACTTGTTTGAGTGCCAACATGATCATGTTCAGAGAAGATGCTCATTGAAGCATTTGGGATTTTATTTTCAGGCATGTATGCCAACTGGTATGCATAATGCAAATATTCCAAAATCTGAAAAATCCCAAAATCCAGAACACTTCTAGTCCCAAGCATTTCAGATAAGAGATATTCAACCTATATTGAGTGACAATTGTTATTGTAGGGAAAGTCAATGCCAAATATTTAGTCATCCGGCACAAAGTCAATAATTAATTTGGCACTTAAGCTTCAGAACCATTTCATGTTAAGGAATACTTTAGTTTATTTTTCTATATATTTATATTCTGCCTCATTTCAAAAACTGAGTCATAATGGCTTGGCAAGCTGAGTGACTTTCTAAGAGCAGCATGGTATGCTTCCATGTGTTATCTTAACCTCCTCCTGCACCCCAAAATTTATCATTCACACTTCCACATTTTATGGATCATCTCAAAAGATCCTTTTTACAATTTCTGCTAAAAAGAAATATACCAAATTTAATAGAGGATCATAAGATGAAGAGTTTTATATTTGTATATTATGTCTCATAAGGTGTTGTTTTATACTAAGAAATTCTGAAAACTACACGTTCTGGTTATTTCTTTAATAATTAAATAGGTGTCATTCCCTTAACTTTCCTAAGGAAAAAATGATTTTTTTTCAGCAAGGCATTTAACATGCTTTAAACATTCGTTGAAGTACCTATGATGTAATAAACAATGTTCTAAGCACTATAGTAAAACTAAAGTATATATAGTACAGCCTCTGCTCTACATGACCATAGTTGGGGACCTACACTTATTAGTTGGCTAAATAGCTGTAGCTGACTGAGTCATAGTTTTGGCTTTAAAAAACTGCAGTCATCATATCTACGCATTACAATATAATGTGGGTATAATAAATGTAAAAATATGAGATCCAATCCATGAAAGCTAAAATATGTCAGTGAAGACCAAAGTAAGACCCCAACATATCTTAAATTTGTATTAAAATGATAGAATACTTAAACAGGAACTAGACTTAGGGAGCTATAAAATAGAATAATGACTTTTCACACAATAGGAGTGAGGTTGAATCAGATTTGGAAAATATTAAAAAGTCTGACCCATGAATGAAGCTGAAAAGTAGTAAGAGATAAGACTAGAAAAAAGGACAGAACTAGAAAGATTATGAAAACTATTAATAATTACTGAGTTTAGAATTTTTAATATAGGTAATGGGGAGCCACTGAATATTTTGAATAGTGAAGTTGCATGATGAAACTAGTGTTTCAGTAAAAGTTTAGAGGCCATGTATTGAATAGATTCAAATATGGAAGAGATGGGAGATGCAGAAATTTTTCAGCCATGAGCAGATAGAGTAGTACAATAAAGTGGGAGTGGGGAAATTATGTGTCGATATGTTTGATCAGATCTGATTTGACATAACTAGAACTTTAGGAAAATTCAAACATTTGCTAGGACATTCAACAAAGGCTTCATATGAAGTTAATAGTGTATAAATTGGGCCTGAAGAGTCAAAAACCTGGAGACATTACAGGAAGTTATAATTAAACCAATGTGGCCAAAGCTCAAGTAAAATATGGACAAAACTGATAAATAAACCTGATTAAGCCAGGATCTTAGGGGGTTTTCAATGACTTATTTAGAAGTTTGAACTTGGAACTTCATTTTTAGTTATCCTATAGTGTCATTGATAGCTACAGGAATAAAGATGACTTTGTTTTGGGGTAATGGATTTTCTCTCATAACCCTTCAAAATCCTCACTCATTTATAAAGAAAAAGCATCTATGCAGATATTCTAAGATCACATTAATAAAGTGGGCTCTGAAGTCAGTTCTGGATTCAAATCTATTCTCTATTTCCTACTGGTAATCTGTATAATATGAAAAAAATTCCTTTATCGCTCTTCAAGACTATGCTCCTATATTGTAAACATGAAGAGCCTAGCCCTTCATAAAGTAGTTGTAAGGCTTAAATAAGAAACTACAGGTAAAGTGTCTGACACATGATAATCTCATATTAAATATTAGCTATTTTAGCAGAATGATCACGTTGATAAAGCAGAACTAATCATGTAGATTTTAAAATCAAATGAATGGAGGTAAAACTAACAGACCAAAAATCTTTGTAGACAAGGAAAGATATAGAGATAAGAACGGACTTGGAAAACATTCATAAGATGGGGAATCAGCAGAGCAGATAAGATATATGATATAGATATCAATATAAATATAGATCTAGATAGGTAAAATATCATACTGGGAAGCTGTGCCAAATACATAGAGTGAATTTCTCAAAAGGAGAGGTGTGAAACTCACCCTGAAATTCAATTAGAATATAATTAGTGACGTTGGAGAATACAGTTTTGATAGAATAAACGAGGCAGAAGATAAATATTAAAGGATTAAGGAGAAAATGGATAATAAGCAAACGTGACTTTAGGTATACAGGACACTTCAGAATGTTTTGCAATTATAAGGGTTGTAGTAGCTCACAACTAGCCAGGTCCTGCATTAAATGTTTCAAATCAACTTATTCATTTAATCATTGGTTAAAAAGAAAAAAAAAAACCCTAGGGCATGAACACAATTGTCAATTAAAAAAAGGAGGCACAGGAGATTAAGAAATTTGCAAAAGGTCACACAGCTAAAAAGTAGCCAAGTTGGTTTTGAACCAGTCAATGCAGCTCCATAATTTGTGCTGTACAATCTACCACTCACAACTTCTGAGACTAGAGTAGTGATTTGAACCATAAACGATATGGCTGACTCTTTTTTACCCAAATAGGGCAAAATCAGTAATGAAAAAAAAGTATTTAACATTCATTTTTTATAAACTGCTATGAGAGAGACAGTGCCTTAAAGCAGTTTATGAGAGTGAGAGAGAAAATACAAGTATAAGATTACCATAATACACTACATGTGATCACTTTGAAAGATATGAACTACTTTGGAAAAGGTATAGGCAATATTTCTAGCTAGAACAATTCAGAAAAGATGCATACGAAGGATATGTTAGTTAGACTGAGACAGAAGAAGAGAGAGCATAGAGTCATTTTGGGAAATACACCAGATTGAGATAAATTTGGAAAATTGAGTAATATGTGGTTGAAATGTGATAATGGCAGTCTTAAGTATCACTGTCGAAGTATTTAAAACAGGAAATGATATGAAGGGAGCTTTTAATCTAGAACAGTGAGTTAGAAGTGCAACTACTCAGGCTCTACTCTAGCAAACCTCTAGGTTATTATGATGCATGTTTTAAGGGATGTGGAGGTCATTAAATCTATTCATGGAAGTTCCACTCTTTTACTCCTGGCTCCTAATAGATCTTTCATTCTGCTCATTTGTACTCTGATGTGGCCACATGACTTGCTTTATTAAATAAAATGTGAACAGAAGTGATGTGTACCACTTCCAAGAAGAAGCTTTATGGGCTGTCATGTTTGGTTTTGTTCACAGGTTCTCTCCTGTTCTCAAAGTTTGTGTTGACATGATCCTTCTGAGTCCTTCAGTTGATTACAATGAGTTGAGACTCCTACAAATCTACAATGAAATGAAGTGCTGGTGGGAGGAAAATTCTACTGTTTTGAGTCTCTGAGATATCAGGATAGGCTAGGTTATGAATCTGTAACAGAAATCCTGACTTTGATAACAGAGTAGTTTTGTGGTAAAGAGGATATGTTTACTAAAAGGGAAAGATTTAAAATATCTGTGAAAGAGAAAACAGTGTGACTCAATATTTCTTTTTTTTTTTTTTTTCTTTTCAGTATTTTTTATTATCATATTGTGGGGTACAGTTAAGGATTAGATGTACAAATATGCTTCGTTCAGACACCCTTGGTGATAAAAGGTGTCTCCCGACTTATTTCTAATAAGTAGGCAAAGTGTGACATCCAAGACTACCTCAGGAGGGCAACTTCTGTATTTGAATACACATCTCGCCAGTAAAATGATCAGAGTATTGTCAACCCTGCCTAAATGGTAAGGATGACAAGAGTGTCTCAGTGATTTTCATGTCGCAGACTTTAAGAAAGGATTCCGTAATTCAAATCGTTTAATGAGAATTTTTTATTTCTTAAATTATCATGATTCAATCATAAATCATGTAGCTCATCACCTCAAATCTTCTGTTTCACTGTTTGTCCCCTGGGCCTGAAGACCTGTGAGTTTTCTTGGCATCCTAAATCAGCTTTCTACACGTTGTACCACACTGTTTTCTCACTTTGTAACTATGTGGAAACCATAAAAGCAAAAAATTGGCACCTTTGGTGAGAAAGTTAATTTTAGTTTAGTACATTTCTTTTGTCATTATGGAGCAAGACTTCAGGCTTTTGAAGTTAATTCTCCATTCTCTATTTATTTCAAGGCGCTTAAGTGCAAAAGAAAACTAAGTTAAGCCAGGCACCAGGCATGGTAGCCTGTGCCTGTAGACCCAGCTATCAAGGAGGCTGAGGCAGGAAGACTGCTTGAGTCTAGGGGTTGGAGGCTGCAGTGAGCTGTGATCACATGTGAATAGCCACTGCACTCCAGCCTGAGCAATGCTATAGTAAGACCCCAGCTAATTTTTATACAGTACTTTGGTATGGCAGTCAAAATACAAACAAGGGCCGGGCACGATGGCTCAAACCTGTCAATCCTAGTACTTTGAGAGGCCAAAGCGAGAGGATTGCCTGAGCCCGCAAGTTCAAGATCAGCCTGGACAACATGGTGAGACCTTGTCTCTATAATAAATAAAAAAAATTAGCTGGCCATGGTAACATGCGCCTGTAGTTTCGACTACTTGGAAGGCTGAGGCGGAAGGATCGCCTGAGCCCAGCAGGTCGATGCTGAGGTGACCGTGAGCATACCACTACACTACCGCCTGGGCAATGGAGTGAGACTCAAACTCAAAAAAAAAAAAAAATACAAACAAGGCCAGGGGTGGTGGCTCATGTCTATAATCCCAGCACTCTGGGAGGTGGAAGGATTGCTTGAGCTCAGGGGTTCAAGACCAGCTTAGGCAAAATAGCAGGACCTCATCTCTATTAAAAAATAAATAAATAAAAAGAAAATTCTTCAAAAAAACAAACAAATGAGTAGAAATTTATATATATGTATATTTACATACATACATATATACAAATACGTATGCTTTAAAGCTAAATGCACAAAGCTGGGTGCAGTGGCTCACGCCTGTAGTCCCAGCTACTTAAAAAGCTGAGACAGGAGAATCTCTTAGGGCCAGAAATTGAGACTGCAGTTTATGATTGTGCCACCGCACCCCAGGCTAGGCAACAGAGTGAGACCCTGCTTCAAAAAATAAAACAAGACAAAAAAGCTGGTCTCAGTGGCTCACACCTGTAATCCCAGCACTTTGGAAGGCGGAGGTGAGAGGGTTGCCTGAGCCCACAGGTTTGAGACCAGCCTGGGCAACATGGCGAGACCTCATCTTTACAATAAATTAAAAAAAAACTGGCCAGGCACAGTGGCTCATGCCGATAATTCCAGCACTTTGGGAGGCCGAGATGAGAGGGTTGCCTGAGCCCACGGATTTGAGACCAGCCTGGGTAACTTGGCAAGACCTCATCTCCATAATAAACCAAAAAATTAGCCGGTCACGGTGGCATATGCTTGTAGTTCCAGCTACTTGGAAGGCTGAGGTGGGAGGATCACTTGAGCCCAGTAGGTCAAGACTGTGATGGCCATGAGCATGCCACTGCACTCCAGCCTGGGCAACAGAGTGAGACTCCGACTCAAAAACAAAAAATTAGCTGGACGTGGTGACTAACACCTGTAGTTGCAGCTACTTGGAAGGCTGAAGCAGAAAGATCGCCTGAGCCCAGCAGGTTGAGGCTGTAGTGGCCATAAGTGTGACAGTGAGATTCCTATTAAAAAAAACAAACAGGCCGGGCTCGGTGGCTCAGCCTGTAATCCCAGCACTTTGGGAGGTCGAGGTGAGTGGATTGCCTGAGCCCGCGGGTTCGCGACCCGCCTGGGCAATTTAGCGAGACCTCATCTCTACAATAAATCAAAAATTAGCCGGGCGTGGTAGCACGCGCCTGTAGTTCCAGCTACTCGGAAGGCTGAGGCGGAAGGATCGCCGGAGCCCAGCAGGTCGAGGCTGCGGTGGCAGGGAGTGGCCACTGCACTCCAGTCTGGGCGACAGAGTGAGACTCCAACTCAAAAAAAAAAACAAACAAAAAAACAAACCCCCCCCCCAAAAAAAACAAACACAAACACACATACACAAAAATAAATGCTCAAATCTCATCACTTTCTAACCTTTACACTACATTTTAGTTTTACCTTTG
>CAUYQG010029864.1:0-10796 GCA_963574415.1 Tarsius wallacei
AGCTCACACCTGTAATCCCAGCACTTTTGGAGGCCAAGGCAAGGATTGCTTGAGCCCAGGAGTTCCAGACCACCCTGGGCAACATAGCAAAAACTCATTTCTAAACAAACAAAAACCAAAAATATCCCAAAAAACTTATCCAGGCATAGTGGCATGCACCTCTAGTCCAGCTACTCAGGAGGCTGATGTGGAAGGATCACTTGATCCCATGAGTTTGAGGCTTCAGTGAGTCTTAATTGTGCCAGCACACTCCAGCCTAGGCAACAGATTGAGACCCTGATGCAGAAAAAAAAAATGGGTGTTTTTTTTTTTAGTTGGAGTCTGACTCTGTTGTCCATGCTGGTATGCAGTGGCATGTTCATGGCCACCACAGCCTTGACCTGCTGGGCTCAGGTGAACCTTCTGCCTCATCCTTCCAAGTAGCTGAAATTACAGGCACACACCACCTCGCCCAGGTAATTTTTTGATTTATTGTAGAGACAAGGTCTTACCAAGTTGCCCAGGCTGGTCTCGAACCTGTGAGCTTAGGCAGTCCTCTCACCTCAGCCTCCCAAAGTGCTGGTATAGGCGTGAGCCACCGTGCCGGGCCCAAAAATCTTAATATCATTAGTCATTAGAGATGTGCTAGTCAAAACTACAATGCAATTACCATATTACACCCACTACAATGTCTATAATAAAAAAACAAAGATAACAGGTGTTTGTCAGGATGTGGAAAAACTGGAATTCTTATACATTGCAGGTGGGAATGTAAAATTGTACAGCCACTGTGGAAAATAATTTGGTGATTCATTAAAGGTTTAAACAAAACATACTGTATGATTCCATTTGTAGTATGAAATACCCAAAATAGATAAATCCATAGAGACAGAATACAATTGGTGATTGCCAGGGGCTGGAGGGAGGAAAAGATGAGGATAAACTGCTTGATGGATAAGGGGTTTTACTTTGGAGTGATGGGAACGTTTTGGAAATAGAGGTAGTGTTTGCATAACATTGTGAAGATACTAAATGCCACTGACTTGTTCATTTGAGAATGGTCTGTTTTATATTATACGAATTTCACCTCAATAAATTATTAAATAAAATGAAGTTTTATTTAATAAAGAAGTTGCTGTGGAATCTGGAGGAATAGGGAGCCCCCAACCTGAGTGCAAGGTGCCTCTCAGGTTTCTTCAGCACAGCCTAACTGAGGCACTAAAGGAGGTTACAGCTGTTTCACCAGCAACCACTGATGTGTCATAGTCCTGCACGGCATTTACACAAGCATGGTTTATGACTTAGGTAATTGTCTAAGCTGTTCCCCAACCTGAAGTCATTCATTATAAAGCTGTAAAGGTGCTTCTTCTACTGACAGCTGTATCTTGTTCTAGAAGGGCTTAGAGTCCATGCCTTTTTCTCCAGTTGGGTTTCAGTAGTACAGTGCAGGCAACTTTTATTTGCTTTCAAATCTTTTTCTTCACCTTTAAGTCCAGATTTTACTGGCTTTTAAAATATTTTCTTAAAGGGAAATCATATTTTTTATTTTATATTTCCTTCTAAAGAAAAACTCAGGCCGGGCATCATTTTTCCCCATAGTTCTTATATTGCAGGAAAAAAAATCAAATTTAACAAGTTCGAAAAGTGCTCTCCCATCATTCTTACCCACAGAATTCACTTTTAATTCCTGTCTCAATAAAAGACTGTTTTATTTAATAAAACTGGCTCAGGCTAGCTAGAAAATCGTATCTCCATTGCCACCATCTTCTGATCCACACCAGTGATGTCTCCTGTCAATTGGAAGTTGCCAGGTCCAGTTAGTAGGCTGGTTTTTTTGTTTGTTTGTTTGTTTGTTTTTTAGTTGAAGTCTCACTCCTTCGCCCAGGCTGGAGTGCAGTGGCATGCATGCTCACGGCCACCCAAGCGTTGACCTGCTGGGCTCCAGCGATCCTTCCGCCTCAGCCTTCTGAGTAGCCAGAACTATAGGTGCGCGCGACCATGCCTGGCTATTTTTTATTTTATTGTAGAGACAAGGTCTCACCAAGTTGCCTGGGCTGGTCTGGAACTCGCGGGCTCAGGCAGTCCACTCACCTCAGCCTCCCAAAGTGCTCGGATTACAGGCCGAGCCACCGAGCCCAGCTAGTGGGCTGTTTTGTTTGATTTCCTGCAAGCTACAAATGGTTCTGAGGTGTTCTTAAGGATTGTCTTTAAAACAACAATGGAGACCATATGACAGAGATCATACATAACGCCTAACATAGGTCCTCTCCTGCCCTTCACAGAAAAGTCTTTCTGACTCCTGTCTGTGTAGTTGTCACAGTCTTCTTTGTCCTTCCATGTTTGATCTCTTTTCCACACAACTAAAAGAAGGCAAGAGGCTCCTGGGTCAGGGTCTTGGCAGGGTGTAGAGGGTGGTGCAGAAAGCCTCAGGACATCCCTAGCGGGACTGAAGACTCCTGTCCAGACCTTGGCTGTCCCATTTGCCTTCATACCCCACCTCTCCGTCACTCCTAGAAACCCAGCAGTATGGATATCACATTTCCTGGATGCCATCTGGAGCCAGGACTGGGGCTTCTGACTTGAGGAGCTGAGGCTTGTGGGGGACATGGGGAGGGCTGCTGCTGCCCCTGTGGAGGGGTAGCAACAGACTTGCTGAGTGGTAGCAGAACAGTAAAGAAAGGCACCCTCATCTGCACACAGAGCTGTTCCGCAGGAAGAAGTCTGATTCCAGATGCCAGGATGCAGGGAGATGCAGGGAGGCGTTCTGGCTAAAGGCACCACAGTACAGTGTATCTGGACCATAAGTGTTATGTAACTCAGCATGAAGTGTCATCATGAGACACGTCAGTGCAGCAGAGGGGCAGGTCCTGGGAGGGCCAAAGTAAGGGTTAGGCCTGTGACCAGGTTGGATCTCATTGACACAATTGGTGACTTCTTGGGAACAGATGCATTCAGACTAGAAGCAGAGACAGAATGCTGTTGTGGCAGAGTCTGAAAGTCCCAGAAAGGAAGAAACGGAGTAGGACAGAGAGGCTGTAGGCCTGAGGAGGTAGAAAACAGTCATCCTTTACTACCCACTCGGCATTACTGACTGCAGCTAGATGAGGGGTCCTTCCAATCTTGGGACATAGTTTTGTGTCAGGGAGTGATCTGACAGTTTGGGAGACAGCTGGAGTGGAGGCAAGGAGATAGGATGGGGAACTGGCATTTATGGGCAATAGTTAGGGAAGGGTTCTCCAGCGAGACATGTTTGAGCAGAATCTGGCAGAAGGGGAAGAGTGAGAATGAGGACCACATGGATAGTGCTCCAGGCAGGGCAGACCCTGAGGTAGGTGCATCTGTGTTGCTTAGTAACAGCGGGAGTGGTGGGAGAAGGTGGAGATGAGGTCTAAGAGGGCCTGAGTCACATGGTCCCCAGAGGCACTAGGAGAATATTTGATTGTGTGACAATGCGGTGTCTGACATCACCAGGATAGCATGTCTGTGGGCAGGAGGGGATGTTGGGGGCCAGGGAAATTGCTCAGTATCCAGGTGGCAGTGTGGCCTGGCTTGTCAATTTAAATGAAAGAGAATTTCGAGATCTTTATTTGAGTGAGAGATCCAGTGGCATGAGGGTTTCTTTGTTCTTCAGGTGTGAAGAAAGAGAGAGATGCCAAAGCCTTTCTTCTGATGGGACAAGGAGCCTTGTGCATATTTTTATCTTCAGGAAGGTGGATGCAATGACTTGCACATTGTTACCAGGGCCAGAGTTGTTCAGCAAACATCAGTCAGAATTGTAGGTTCTAAGGGGTACAGGTAGCTTTGTCAGGGCAGAGCAGTCTCTGAAGCCTCCTCTGTTGATTGGGCCAGAATCTGACATTCCATGCAGGTCCGTGATGTACAGGGCAGGTTGGGCAATGCTTTTGTATGATTGTCAGCCTGCCAGGCCCTTAGAGCCAGCTGGACTTCTTTGTGCCTGTGATGGGGGCCAATCTCCACACTTGTGACTCCTAAGACCAAGCCTGAATGCCATTAGCTGGCACCGAGAGAATCAAAAACAGGCCTGTAAGCTCATACCTGGCAATGTGGAGAAGAAAAAAGGGTAAAACATGTAATAATGTGAGGAGATGCATGGGATGTTTTCCTGGTACAGATGGGAGGGGTGAGAAGCACCTGGATTTGGGATACAATCTAAGATAGAGCTGGCAGGACTTGCTGATAGCTTGCTGTGGGTGTCAGAGAAGCAGGGGAGTCAAGGGATACACAGGATTTGGGCCTGAGCCAGAAGGCTGACTGCAGGAGCATTTCGTGAAGTGTGGAGTCCTGGAAAGGGTGGGTTGAGGGTCTGACAAGAACTCTCGCTCTTCAGCTCCTGTGCAGCCTTATCACCTAAGCACCTCTCTGCATCCCCCCCCCAGCCCCCAATCTAGACTGCCACCACTGTGGGTTCTCTGTTCCCCTTGCCCCCTCCATGGGTGGGGGGGTTGACAGTTCTGCAGACTCATCATCTGTGGGTCCTGTTCCTGCCACATTTCCTTCCAAGTGACTTTGTATTTATTGTTTCAGACTGTGACACTAGGACTGAGGATAAGCAGTTTCTTCAGGAGGAAGATGTTCCTGAGTATTTGAAATCACAGGCAGAAATATCAGGAAACTATGCTGGTGATGTTTCTCAGGTGCCTGAGCTTGGAGATCTGTGTGATGATGGATCAGAAAGAGACTGGGGAGTCCCTGAAGGTGAACGACTGATACAGTCCCTTTCTCAGGAGGACTTCACACCAGTGACAGTACTCCTTAGGAGCCCCTTACAGGAGAAAGATCTGGACTGTAACAGTTTTGACAGTCTGAACCCAAAGCCAATGGCATGTCAGGGAGTCCTTATAGAAGAGAGGCCACATCCATATGACATGAGTGGCCAGAGCTTCCAGCACAGTGTGGACCTAACTGACTATGAGGGAGTTCCCACAACTGAAAGTCCACTCATATGTAATGAGTGTGGAAAAACCTTCAGAGGAAACCCTGACCTTATTCGGCATCAGATAGTCCACACTGGAGAGACATCCTTTATATGTAATGAATGTGGGAAATCCTCCAGCCAAAACTCAATTCTTAAAAACCATCATCAATCTCATGTAAGTGAGAAAGCCTACCAGTGCAGTGAGTGCAGGAAAACCTTTCATGGGCACTCAGAACTTGTGAGGCATCAGAGTCACCACAGCAGTGAGAGGCCTTATGTATGTAATGAATGTGGAAAAGCCTTCAGCCAGAATTCAAGCCTTAAAAAGCACCAAAAGTCTCACATGAGTGAGAAGCCCTATGAATGCAATGAATGCGGGAAGGCTTTTAGGCGGAGCTCAAACCTCATCCAACATCAAAGAATCCATTCTGGGGAGAAGCCGTATGTGTGCAGTGAGTGTGGGAAAGCCTTCAGACGGAGCTCAAACCTCATCAAACACCACAGGACTCACACAGGTGAGAAGCCTTTTGAGTGTGGTGAGTGTGGAAAAGCCTTCAGCCAGAGTGCACATCTAAGGAAGCACCAGAGAGTTCACACTGGAGAGAAGCCTTATGAGTGTAATGATTGTGGCAAGCCATTTAGTCGGGTCTCTAACCTCATTAAACATCACAGGGTTCACACTGGAGAGAAACCGTATAAGTGCAATGATTGTGGGAAAGCATTTAGTCAGAGCTCGAGCCTTATTCAGCATCGGAGAATTCACACTGGAGAAAAGCCTCATGTGTGTAACGTGTGTGGAAAAGCCTTTAGTTATAGCTCAGTGCTCAGAAAGCACCAGATAATCCACACAGGAGAGAAACCGTATGGATGCAGCATCTGTGGGAAGGCTTTCAGCCACAGCTCAGCCCTCATTCAACACCAGGGAGTACACACAGGTGACAAGCCCTATGAGTGCCGTGAGTGTGGGAAGACCTTCGGTCGCAGCTCTAACCTCATCCTTCACCAACGAGTCCACACTGGGGAGAAACCCTATGAATGTACTGAATGTGGAAAAACCTTCAGCCAGAGCTCAACCCTCATTCAGCATCAGAGAATTCATAATGGTCTGAAGCCCCATGAATGTAACCAGTGTGGCAAAGCCTTCAACCGAAGCTCAAATCTCATTCACCACCAGAAAGTTCATACTGGGGAGAAACCCTACACGTGCATTGAATGTGGTAAAGGCTTCAGCCAGAGCTCACATCTTATACAACATCAGATCATTCACACTGGTGAGCGGCCCTACAAATGCAGTGAGTGTGGGAAAGCTTTCAGTCAGCGTTCAGTCCTCATCCAGCACCAGAGGATTCACACTGGGGTGAAGCCCTATGACTGTACTGCTTGTGGGAAAGCCTTCAGCCAGCGATCAAAGTTAACTAAGCACCAGTTGATTCATACCAGGGCGTAGCCTGTTGAGCTGATTGGAGTGAAATTGAGCATGGTTCCTCTTCAACTCCTCTCTGGCCATTGTCACAGCCTGTCTCACTTCTCAAACCTGAAGCCCAGGCTCACTCCCTCCTCTCTACCACACACTCAGCATCCCCGTGGCATGGAACCCTGCCTTGAAAATTCTTTACAGGCTCCCTTCCCATTGCCATTACTACTGCCTCATGTGACCTCCTGGGTTTTGTTTTGTTTTTATAGTTTGTGAACAGACTGCACATTTGTTAGGAGGGAAAAGCTCCATATTCACGAGTAGAGTTTATTATTATAATCAAAAATTACCAAAAAGTAAAGTGACATTTGATTTGAGACAACCACAGTAATTATTTTGTTTAGTAATTAGTCATAAGGTATGAGTTCTTTGTCAGTGGCTGCAATCTATATTTTCACATAAAATCAAGTGAAGAGTTTTTCAGGTCTGATTGCTGTATCATTCTCCCTATAAGTGGTACATACTCGTAACCATTAGTTTCCCACCCTTCCTTTTCCCTCTCATTCCCTCTCATTCCAGAACTTGGACCCAAGACTTCCCCACTGCCCTACTTTTCTTATGCATGTCTGAGGTCAGCTTTCTTCCCCTCCCTGCTCTGCTATGAATCAGGCCTCTATGCTCCACTCATGGCTGCTGCATGGTTCCATGTGGCTGTTTCTCAACTTCTAGTTTCTGGCTGCAGAGGAAGCTGTCTCCACACCTCAATTTTTTACCCCCAACCATCCAGGCTTAGTCTTTTCCCAGAAGCATTCTTCACCAGATATTTATGGAGCACCTACTAGGTGCCCTGCCCTTGGAGCCCAACTCACCTACCCCCATCCTCAGTTTTCCAGCTCTGTGCCCCTGTCCCCTGACCAGAGAGAACTCAGCCCAGATTCAACATGTCTGACACCAAGGAGGCACCTCGACACCGTCCAACAAGTCTGGGGTTGTCTGGATGCAGTTTTGCAAAAAACTCGGCCCAGACCTGTTTTAGTAAATAAAGTTTTGTTGGAACACAGCCATACACATTTGTTTACAGATAGCTATAGCAGATTTTGCATGGCAGAATTGAGTATTTGTGATAAATACCATATGGCCCACAAAGGCAGAGCGTTTACTTTCTGGCCCTTTATAGGAAAATTTTTCTGATTCTGCCTTAGGACACCACCCTGTGATCTCAGGAGGCTGTCGGGGGCTGGATTTGCCCAGGGGCTTAGAGTTCTTGCAGAAATTTAGGTGCATTTTGTGACCAGGGGACTATGTGCTGTGGAATGATTGCCTGTGATTGCTGTGGAGTGATTGCGGCTGGTTGCTAGGCAGTTGTCACAGCCACAGAGGATCCAACCCCTTACCCATCTCCAAAATACAGTAGGTCCTCTGGAGAGACATGGGACCTGTGTGTTGGCCACAGTTTTTACTGCAGTCAGGAGTTTTATGAAGATTAAATAAACTGGTCTGTGTAAAGTACTTTAAACTGTGCCTAGTCCTTGGTGATCTTTAGGTATTACTAACATTAACAGAAAATACTTATCTCACAGAATCACTAGGAGAGCTGAAGAAAGACTGGGGGCCAGGCTTCCAGGAAATATTCCAGAACCATCCCATGGAACTGCCTGGCCAAGGGAGCTGCTGTCCACTTGGAAATCCCGCTACTCTGCTAGGACCTGGGCCAGCAGGCAGATGTCAAACTTCCCTGTTTAACTCCGCTTTGACTTAGAGTCTCAGGCAAATAGATCTGAGCACCAGAACTCTCTTTCCACTAGCAACAAGGAAGGGTGGGAAGTGCAGATTCTATGTGCCTTCTATGTTAGAAAGGCTGTAGCTTCCAAAATGTGAAGGAAGTTTTATGAGATTTTGAATAGTCATAAATGATATAGGGGGCCGGGCTTGGTGGCTCAGCCTGTAATCCCAGTGCTTTGGGAGACCGAGGTGAGTGGATTGCCTGAGCCCGCGGGTTCGAGACTAGCCTGGGTAACTTGGCGAGACCTCATCTCTACAATAAATAAATAAATAAAAAATCAGCCGGGCATGGTAGCGTGTGCCTGTAATTCTGGCTACTTGGAAGGCTGAGGTGGAAGGATCTCTGGAGCCCAGCGGATCAAGGCTGCGGTGGCCGGGAGCATGCCACTGCACTCCGGTCTGGGAGACACAGTGAGACTCCAACTCAAAAATAAAATAAAATAAAAATAAAATAAATGATACATATCTGCTGTAACTTACATGCTTGTAATTTAAAAAATAATAATAATTTCACACAGAAAAGTAGTAAGAATACTACAAAGAGCACCCATATCTCTTCACACAGATTCCCCCAATTAACATTTCGCCACATTTGCTGTATCATTTTTTCCTCCTCCTCTGTAGATATAAATAGACATTTTCCCTGAGACTAAGTTGCAGACACTATGCACCTTTACCCCTAAATACATCAGTATGTGCTTCCTAAGAACAAGGATATTCTCCTTCATTACCATGGTCAGAAAATGTTGATGACATGATGTAATCTATAAACCTTATTAATGTTTTGCCAATTGTTCTGGTATTGTCTTTTATAGCAATTTTTAAAAATTCCTGTCTAGGATCCAGTCTGAGATCATACATGTGTAGTTGTCACATCCTTCCATCTGGAATAGTTCTTCAGTCTCTGTCTTCATAACATTGCCATCTTTGAAGAGTTATTTTATAGGCTGGCTGTCCTTCATCCTGGGTTTGTCCAGTGTTTCCTGATTATTTTGGCAGGAACCACAGAAGAGATGTGTCCGTGGTGTGTTGTATCAGGAGGTCCATGATTTTTTTGTCCCTTTCAAATGTTAATTTTTATCACTCTGCTAAGATTGTGATTGCCTGGTCTCTCCATAGTAAAGTTATTATTTTCCCCCTTTTTAATGTAAATATTTTGGGAGGAGATACCTTGAATCTATGTAGACAACCTGTTTCTCATCAATTTCTTATCCACTGTTTAGATCCATATATGATTCTTGCTTCTAATTCCGTTACTATAAGGATGAGTTTTATGTTCTTCATTTATTTATTGATTTATATGGTATGGACTCATTGATTCCTATTTATTCAGTGGATTACAACTTGTTATTATTTATTATGATGCTCAGATTGTCCCAGGTTTGGCCAGGGGAGTTTGTTCAAGCTGCCTCCCATGTCCTTTTGACATCTCTATCATTTTTTAGCACTTCCTTTGCTTTCTGGTACAGCAAATTTTTTCAAGCACATCTTGTACTTTTCCTGCTCCAATCGTGGAATAAGTCCTGGGGAACTCTGTCTGATCCCTTTTTGTGGAGAATGACTTTTAGAAAGCAAATTGGGTGCTGGATGTGTTCATTGTTACTGAGGGTGTCATTGCTTCTAGGCCCTCTCAGCAGAGAGCTAGGGAATAAGTGTATGTGTATCAATGTGTACATACTATCTTATACCAATTTCCATGCTTATATATATAAGAACCATGAGTTTCTACCAGTTCCACCAATCTTAGTCCAGTACTTCTGTCCCTCTTTCCATACTGGTAAACCTCCCACCCCACTTTTTTTTTTTTTTAACAAAAATATGTTTTCCATTATCCTCAAGAGATTTGCTCAGTCCTGGAATATACTAAGCGTAGTTTCAGTATTGCTAATCCATAACTATTGTGTAAAAACAATCTATTGATTGCTCAATATCTATTGATTTTTTTCACTTTGACTTGAAAATATGTAGTCAAAATACTGTGTACAAAAGATACTTGAGTCTTGGTTTGTCTTTTTTTTTTTTTCCTGTTTTCATGGTGGCTATTCATGTGTAACAATCAGTTGTATTTGTTTCTGTTGTGTTTCATGTTAACAGTTTCCCTTACCCTTGTTGATTTCCATTTTTTCTATAGGTAAGTGACCCCCCTTTTTAAACCATAAAATTCTTCAGAAGGACACTAGGAAAAGAGAGATGTGAATAAAAAGTGGTTTATCTTGTTAATTCATAAGAAGAGTCAATATCTAGAGGATGAAAATTTTTTCTAAATTCTATGAATTCATTGCATCCCCAGTCAAAATTCAAATAGGAAAAAACTGGAAACTATCCAAATTATCTCAAAGTTCACCCAGAAGAACACATGTAAGTAGCAGATGTCCTCACGTTTGTTTGGTAACAGATAAAGACATCTGCTTAGCCAGGCATGGTGGCTCACGCCTATAATCCCACCTCTTTGGGAGGCTGAGGTGAGAGGATCGCCTGAGCCCACGGGTTTGAGACCAACCTGGGCACCTTGGTGAGATCTCATCTCTACAATAAATCAAAAAGATTACCTGGGCACGGCGGCATGTGCCTGTAATTCCAGCTACTTGGAAGGCAGAGGTGGAAGGATTGCCTGAGCCCAGTGGGTCAAGGCTGCGGTGGCCGTCAGCATGCTACTGCACTCCAGCCTGGATGACAGAGTGAGTC
>CAUYQG010029865.1:0-30879 GCA_963574415.1 Tarsius wallacei
CCCGGCTGATTTTTTGATTTATTGTAGAGATGAGGTCTCGCTTGCCCAGGCGGGTCTCGAACCCGCGGGCTCAGGCAATCCACTCACCTCAGCCTCCCAAAGGCGCGGGATTACAGGCTGAGCCACCGAGCCCGGCTTTAAAATTTTTTTGTAGAAATGAGAGTCTTGCCAAATTGCCCAGGCTGCCAAAATTCCTGGGCTCAAGCAGTCCTCTCATCTTGACCTCCAGAGTGCTGGGATTACAGACAGGTGTGAGTCACTGCACCTGGCCCTTTTTTTTTTCTTTGTTGCCAAAGAAGTAGAAGTTTGATATAGTTGAACCTAGTATATGAGGAAACTGAGACTGAGATTTTACATAAGTCCATGGTTGTCTGACTCCAAAGCGTATGCCTCTTAACTATATTGAGCTAGTCCTCTATAAGACTTAGTAGCCAGCTAAGCAATAAAAAAGCCAGTTCCTCTTCAGGCTTACACCACATGGTTTCCGTTTCCAAGATCTATGGTGTTTTGTTTTTATAAATCTCAAACATTTAGAAGCAGTACTGGCAACTCTTATTTTCATATTCGACAGTATCCCATGAAATAGATTAGATATATTCTATACATTTAATAACCTTGTTTCTGGGTTTCATGTAAACAACATTTAGTGGCGCCTATAACATGTGAGACCCTGTGTACTATTCAAGGGAATAAGATGTCCCTGATTGAAAGGTGTTTTTTTTTAATGGAAATTTTACATATTTATAGAATATATGTGATAGTTTTATAACAAGCATACCATGTGTAGTGATCAAATCTGGGATAAGAAGAACGACAACAAAACCACAAGATAACATGAAAAAATAAATAAATAAATCTAGTGAGATGTCATTTTGTATGCTTGGAACGAAATGCTTACCGTCGTGTGATTAATAATAACCATAAGGTTTGAAGGTGAAGTAATTAAGCACATTATGTGTATATTCTGATACCTATATAAGCATTATTTTTAGTCATGTCTTAAAAAAAGAAAAGGGGGGCATTCATGACGCAATGAGAGAGTTTAGCGATTGACTTGCCATGTGATCCATGTGGATGCCTCCCATTTGCCCTTCACTGAGATCTTCAGAAGGCACTACCAGGAAACTGAAAGTGACTAGGTGGTAGGTGAGAATGGACTTTGAGCACTGAAGTCTAATTTGCATCTGAAGGGAGGATGCTAGTACTGACTTTATTTTTATTGTTAAATACAAACTTGAAAGAAATCAGACCACAGAACTGTGTCCTAGGAAAGGTGAAAGTCTGCCTCTTCCAGTTTAGGCCCCCACTCATAACTGCTTTAACCTAACACTAAAGATGTAACTGTCCCTGTTTGAGTACCATCTGGTCTGAGTCAGGTACAGGACAATAAAGGAGGCAGTTAATCTGTAATAAAGATCAGTGATGGGAAGGGGGAGTCTGGTCTCTGGTCTTTTTTAGTGATTTATAGAACAAGAACAATGAGGAAGAGAGTTAAGCTATCATCTAAGAAGCAGAATTGGAAACATGCTACATGACTCAGATCACGGTAACTTCTCTCTCAAGGTTCAAAGTGTTTCTGAGGTTCCAACAGCTCTTAAATGTTACTTATTTTTACCCAGTTGTAGTAGCAGAATTGGAACTAAAATCCAGGGTTCTTACTGTCTAAGCAGCAACTGCTTGGGCTTCAGTTAGAGCCTGTGCTACTGGACAAAATCAGCACTGTGTAGTTCTAGACAAGCACCAATTATGAAAAACAAAAGTTGGAGAACTCAAGTTCAAGCTGATTTTGGAATTCATTTTCTTTTTCTTTCTTTTTTTTTTTTGAGTCAGAGTCTCCCTCTGTTGCCCAGACTGGAATGCAGTGAGTGGCATGTTCATGGCCACCGCAGCCTCAACCTGCTGGGCTTAGGAGATCCTTCTGCCTCAACCTTCCAAGTAGCTGGAACTACAGTCGTGCGCTACCATGCCCAGCTAATTTTTTGATTCACTGTAGAGATGAGGTCTTGCCATGTTGCCCAGGTTAGTCTCTGCAATTCATTTTCAAAACTGAGGTATTATGACATCTCCTCAAGTGGGAAATTTTGTTTCTTTTTATTGTTTTTGCTTTGTAGTTTTAAATCAGACCAGTCTCTTTCCAAACTGAGTCATTAGCTCTTTGAGCCACTAGCTCCTACTTTTTTTTTTTTTAAAGTAGGAGTCTCATTCTGTCGCCCACCCTTGAGTGCAGTGGCATGCTCACAACTACCTCAGCCTCGACCTGCTGGGCTCAGGTGATCCTTCTGCCTCAGCATTGCAAGTAGCTGGAACCACAGGCGCACACCACCACACCCAGCTAATATTTTTGATTTATTGTAGAGACTAGATCTAGCCAAGTTGTCCAGGCTGGTCTTGAACCCCTGGACTCAGGCAATCCTCTTGCCTCCACCTCCCAAAGTGCTGGGATTACAGGCTTGAGCCACTGTGCCCAGCTTTTTTACTCCATTTTTAAGAAAAGCTATGGCAGAAGTTGTACTCTTTAAGTCCCCAGCAAATAGGTCAAACACCATTAGTAGATCTTCATGTGACAGCCCTAGGTTTATTTGGGATTTTCACATGACAAAAATGCAGCAGACTTCTTCTGTTCCTCTCAACAACATTGGGAACCTCTGCTGTTAAATACTGCAAAGAAAATTATATGACCATGTATAACAAAGTATCCTGGATCTCTCACCTCTTGGAAGTGTACGTGAAGCCGGGCTCGGTGGCTCACCCTGTAATCCCGCGCCTTGGGAGGCTGAGGTGAGTGGATTGCCTGAGACCGCAGGTTCGAGACCCACCTGGGCAGGCGAAACCTCATCTCTACAATAAATAAAAAAATTAGCTGGGTGTGGTAGCGCGCGCCTGTAGTTCCAGCTACTTGGAAGGCTGAGGTGGAAGGATCGCCGGAGCCCAGCAGGTCGAGGCTGCGGTGGCTGGAAGCGGCCACTGCACTCCAGTCTGGGCGACGGAGTGAGACGCCAACTCAAAAAAAAAAAAAAAAAAAGAAGTGTACATGAAACACTATCTTAAGGGTACAATTGCATAGAGGTCAATTTATTTATATGTATGTATGTATATGTATGTATATGTATATATATGTATGTATGTATATATATGTATGTATAATTTATACAGTAGAATTTAGTCACATTACCACTGATTGCAACTAGAAGGATCTATGTAATGCTTTTTTTTTTAAAGTGCAAAGTAGTACACTGCCTAAATGTGTAGCATAGAGGGAAATGTGAGTAGTAATAATTACAGTATATTTGTTAACTTGAAAAGCACTTTTGCATCTGTTAATTGGTTTAAGTCTCACTACTCTGAAGTAATTAGAGGCTGGGTATCTTGATGCAGGAAATAACATTTTGGTTATCTGAGCAGATGCAGGTAGTTCTCATTGCCCTTAGGGCTTTTGACACAGCTATTGCATCTCTAATTTAAAAAGAACAAGCCTTATTAAATAAAAATCTACATTAGCTACATGGCCCTCCCCTAAATTATTTGAGGCTCTTTTTCAGGTTCAGTTGGTGGTTCATTTGACTGTTCTTTTGAATGTGAAAATACTGAAATTAGAGCTTGTTCTCTGAGTTTCCTAGCATGCACCATCATAATGGGTACTTAAAACCTGTCATTAGAAAGTTCATAATGTATCAGGCTATTATGATGTGTAAAGCTGATGAAAGCTGTCTTTGATCTATTTGTTTGCTTAGATTTCTTCCCTGAGAGGTAATTTTCTTACTAGCAGCCAGTTCAGATTCTTCTCAAAGATGTTAAGACTTACAGTTAATGGTTAATGATGATATTGATATTGGATTAAACTCTTTTCAGTTCAATAAGTTACATAAATTCAGAACTTTATTTTAATATGTATACCTAATTGAATATTTCCTTTATTTCCCTTTAGGTGTCTTATAAGACTTTGCACTTTAATGTTTTGTCATCTGAAAAAAATGAATTACCTGTGATATTTGGACTCTGTTGTAGTTGGGCTATCTCCCCTTATACCTATAGAATTGGGTACTACCATTTTTGTCTAGTTGAGAATATGGGAAGGAGAGTTTCATATCCTCCCTTTTCTCTTCATAAGGAAATGCAGCCCAGAGTAATTCTATATTCCAGACAGTTCAAAGAATTCTGAACCATAAGCTGTGCCTAGTTTCAGGTGAGGCTAATAGTTTTTCAAACAATAGAATATTTAATTCAAGTAGTTTTATTTACATATAAATATCCTATAGCCTAAACGTCTTTTACTTTTCAAATTACTCATAAGTATGGTAAGTCATTTATTTAAACAAATATATATTAGGTCCTAATATGTATATGCTAGGCATTCTAGGAATATTTTCAGAAGACTACAGTATATTTCCTTTGCCATCCATACATGGGAAATTCCATGAGACATACACATTCATATGAGGGAGGAGAGAAATATGATCTACTTGGAGAATGTATTTGGTACTGAGGAGTAAGAAAGGAGCAGTTAAGCAAGGATGTCTTTTTTCTTAAAATTAAAGAAAAACTTAGCTAAGTTGGAAGTTGTTTTTTTTTTCTTTTTTGAGTAGGAGTCTCACTGTGTCACCCAGGCTAGAGGGCAGTGGCATGTTTCCAGCCACCGCGGCCTCAGCCTTCCAAGTTGCTGGAACTACAGACATGTACCACCACACCTGGCTAATTTTTTGATTTATTGTAGAAATGAGGTCTCACCAAGTTGCCCGGGCTGGTCTCAAACCCATGGACTCTCACCTTGGCCTCCCAAAGTGCTGGGATTACAGGCTTGAGCCATCGTGCCCAACCCGAAGATTTTTTTAAATTTGTTTTTTAAGACTATAAATTACAGTAATTGTTTCTCTTAAAGGAAATAGAATTTTGTGTTCCCCAAAATAATGTGTCAATAATGGGGGAATCTTCACTAGAGTTGTACTTAATGCTGCCTACCTTAAGTGGGTGGTACAAAATTTTAAATATATTAGGAGTCAGTTGTATTTTATTACTTTTATTAGTATATTTCATTTTCACTGTGTTATTTGTAACTTTTGTCTTGTTTCTTCATATTTTAGACCTGGAATGGCCAAATATCAAGGAGAAGTTCAAAGTTTGAAACTGGATGATGATTCAGTTATAGAAGGAGTAAGTGACCAAGTACTTGTGGCGGTTGTGGTCAGTTTCGCTTTGATTGCTACCCTGGTATATGCACTTTTCAGGTGAGACTAAAGGACAAAAGAATTGAAATATTTTTCCAAGGGCTGACATTTTGACTCCTCGTGATGTATAATACTTAATATGAACAGCAAGTAATCGATTTCAGTAATTGTAGATACTTACTAAGGTATTTTATTTTCCATTGGCATTTGAATGCTGACATATATTTTTCCTGTCATTAGCTGTCTTATCAGATAATATTTAAATTCGTCATCCATATTTTGAATAAAATGTAAATATTTTCCAGAATATCCCAGTTTTAAAAAATTTAATTTCCCAAATTGAATCTATAAATTTGTAGGTAATATAGATAATAAGTACAAAATATTTACAGTTTTTAAATGGAAAAACTTAGGCAAAAAAGACTTGGAGAGTGTAAAGGGAATTAAGGTTAGAATTTATTTATTTATTTAATTTTTTAGAGACATGGTCTTGCTATATTGCCCAGGCTGGACTCAAGTGATCCTCCTGCCTCAGTTTCCCAAGTTGTTGGGACTATGGGCATCTGTGCCGCTATGCCTGACTCTAGAATTTACTTTAATTGTTTTTAATTAACTGATTATTGTAGGATCAGGAATAATATTTAAAAGTCTCAGATGTCTATATACCAATATGTACAAATCAGGTAATAAAGTAGAAATTTAAGCATTAATACATGAAGATAAATAAACTTTTGTATAAATCATTGAAGACAAATAAAAAAGCGTAAAATAGAAAAATGGTTTATTCCAAAGATTACAAATCAGTGTGTTTCCTGTAAAAAATATACAATGGATTATTAAACAAAATGTGAACACTTAGAAAAATGATGATTAATTTGTTACTCTCTTACCTCTGCATTGATAGTCTCTTATTGGTTAATATAGCTTGATTTCAATAGGATATTTTACAAAGTGGTAATCCAGAATGATACTGGTGATATACCTGTGGGTATAAGGTAGAAAATGATGATTAGATGATAGCAGAATTAAGTGACTTCATAACTGGTTGGCAGGTTGTTCTTAGGAGTCCTAACTCATGTTGTAATATAAATAAAAAAGGAAGGCACTGTATATTGCTGCAAGGCTCTGTCCTTGAGCCTGTTCTTTTCACTCTTAATGGCAACTTGGATGAAAAAGACATAAGAAGCATTCTTATTAAACTGTCAGTTGGAAAAGATAGCTAACATGTTGGTACAATATAATCAAGATTCATAAATGGTCAAGTAATATATCTTGGGTCAATTGACAAGGGTGACAAAATCACTCAGTAGGAAAGATCTCAACAAATGGTGCTGAAACAGTGGATAGCCACGTGCAAAAGAATGAAGTTGGACCCATGCCACACCATATCAACTCAAAATCTAAATGTAAGAGGCAAAATTATAATACCTTTAGAAGAAAACATAGGTGTAAGTCATTATGACTTTGGATTTGGCAAAGGATCTGAGATATGATATCAAAAGCATAAACAACAAAAGGAAAAGTAGACAGACTGGACTTCATCAAAATTAATAACTTACTCATCAAAGTACACTATCATGAAAGTGAAAAAGCAACCTAAGCCAGGCTCGGTGGCTCAGCCTGTAATCCCATGCTTTGGGAGGCTGAGGTGAGTGGATTGCCTGAGCTCACGGGTTCGAGGCCCGCCCGGGCAACTTGGCGAGATCTCATCTCTACAATAAATAAAAAAAATTAGCCGGGCATGGTAGCGCACGCCTATAGTTCCAGCTACTTGGAAGGCTGAGGCGGAAGGATCGCCAGAGCCCAGCAGGTCGAGGTTGCGGTGGCCGGGAGCAGCCACTGCACTCCAGTCTGGGCGACATAGTGAGACTCCAACTCAAAAAAAAAAAAAAAAGAAAAAGCAACCTGCAAAATGGGAGAAAGTATTAAGGCATTTGTATCTGGTATATATAACAAACTCATAACTCCACAATAAAATGAGAAATAATCCAATTAATACAGGAGCAAAACATCTGAATAGACATTTCTCCAAAGAAGATATACAGTGTCCAATAAGCACATGAAAAGATGTTTAACATCACCAATCATTACGAAAATGCAAAATCAAAACCATAATGGGATGCTACCTCACACCCATTAGGATGACTACTATAAAAAAAAAAAAAAGACAAGTGTTGGTGAGGATGTGGAGAAATTGGAACCCTTGGGCACTATTGATGAGAATGTGAAATGGTGTAGCTACTGTGGAAAACATTATGGTAGTTCCTCAAAAGATTTTTTTAAAAAAGAATAAACATGTGATCCAGCAATTCCATGTTTGGTCATATGCCCAAAGGAATTGAGAGCAGGGACTTGAAGAGATATTAGCATACCCATGTTTAAACAGGATTATTCACATTACCACCAAAAAGTGTGGCTAAAAAGTGTCCATCAACAGATGAATAGGTAAGCAAAGTGTGATATATACACACAGTGGAATAACATTTAGCCTTAAAAAGGAAGGAAATACTGCAATTCTACCAAACATTTAAGGAAGAACTAACACCAGTCCTTCTCGAACTTTTTCAAAACTTGAAGAAGAAAGAACTCTTCTTAACTCGTTCTCTGAGTCCAGCATCACCGTTATACCAAAGCCAGATAAAAATGCTACAAGAAAAGATTATAAGCCAATATCCCTGAAAAATATAAATGGAAGGATTCTCAACCAAATAGTAGCAAACTGAATTCAATAGCACATTAAAAGGATACTATGCCATAAACAAGAGGGATTTATCCCTGGGATGCAAGCATGGCTAAATATATGTAAATCAAGAAATATGATACACCACATTAACAAAATGAAAGACAAAATCACATGATTATCTCAATAAATGCAGAAAAAGCATTTGCCAAAAATTCAACATACTTTCATGATTAAAAAAACTCTCAACCAATTAGTACAGAAGGAATGTACTTCAACAAAATAAAAGCCACATATGATAAAACCATAGCTGACATCATATTCAACAGTGAAAAACTAAAAACTTTTTCTCGAAGATCAGGAATAAGACAAGGATACTCACTTTGCCACTTCTATTCAACATAATCCTGGAAGTCCGTGTCAGAGCAATGAGGAAAGAAAAAGAAAAGTTATCAGAAGTAGAAAGAAAGAAGTAAAATTGTCTCTTTGAGCAGATGACATGATTGTATATTCAGGAAAATCTAAAGACTTCAAAAACTTTTAGAACTAATATATGAATTCAGTAATAGAATGAATTCATGTTGTAAAAACTAGATTTTTTTTTTTTTTTTGAGTTGGAGTCTCACTTGGTTGCCCAGACTGGAGTGCAGTGGCATGCTCCCAGCCACCGCAGCCTCAACCTGCTGGGCTCCGGTGATCCTTCCGCCTCAGCCTTCCAAGTAGCCAGAATTACAGGAACTCGCTATCACGCCCAGCTAGTTTTGGATTTATTGTAGAGACGAGGTCTCGCCAAGTTGCCAGGCGGGTCTCGAACATGTGGGCTCAGGCAATCCACTTACCTTGGCCTCCCAAAGTGCTGGGATTACAGGCTGAGCCACTGAGCTCGGCCAAAACTAGATATTTACATGCAGAAGAATGAAATTGGACCGTTATCTCACACCAGCCACAAAAATCAACTCAAAATGGATTAAAGACTTAAACATAAGACCGGAAACTACAAAACTATTAGAAGAAGGCCCAGCGTGGTGGCTTACAACTGTAATCCCAGCACTTTGGGAGGCTGAGGCGAGACGATTGCCTGAGCCCAGGGGTTCAAGATCAGCCTGGGCAACTTGGGAAGACCTTGTCTCTACAATAAATCAAAAAATTAGCTGGGCATGGTGATGTGCGCCTGTGGTTCCAGCTACTTGGAAGGCTGAGGCAGAAGTATCACCTAAACCCAGCAGGTCGAGGCTGCAGTAGCTGTGAACATGCCACTGCACCCCAGCTAGGGCAAGAGAGTGAGACTCCAACTCAACAACAACAACAACAAAATAAATAAATAAAAGAAACAAACAAACAAAATGTTAGACCAAAACATAGGGAAAAACTTTATGATGTTAGTCTGGGAAATTATTTTTTTGCTATGATCCCAAAAGCCCAGACAACAAAAGCAAAAATAGACAAATAGAATTGCATCAAATTAAAAAGCTCTGCACAGCAAAGGAAACAGCAGAGTGAAGAGACAACATACAGATTGGGAGAAAATGTCTGCAAGCCATGTATCTGATAAGTGGTTAAAATCCAAACTATATAAGGAACTCAACTGAATAGCAAGAAAACAAATAACTCAATTAAAAAGTATACAAAGACTAATAATTGTTAGAGTACGATTAGGGTGGGGGTGGATGGAGAGGTGAGGGGAGGCGCAGCACCAGTAACCCAGAGATCCAGGTAATGCAAAGAATTGCAACACACGAAGAGGCAAAGAAAGAAAAGTTTATTTGAAAGTAAATTAGAGAGAAAAAGAGAAGGGAGAGATAAGATTCACCTCCCCAAGGTGGGGGAGAAGGCCAAAGCCAGGAAATGTGGCGACAGCCATAGCTCAAAGAACACATGGCCACGCCAGACCTAGCAAGGCAGTGGCCACTGGCTGCTTGTGGTTGAGTCCTTTTAACCATTCCCCTTGATGGGGGAAGATCATTAAGTCGATTGGGTGGTGGTCTGCTCCATGTCATCATGAAGGGTCAGGTAAATGAAGGCACTGATGTCAGGTGATGGACAGCAGTCATATGGGTGGGTTAGTCACATGATTGCTGCCATGGTGGGATCTGTCTGTGTCAGCAAGAGATGTGTTAGACATTTGCAATCTGCAAACTTCTTGACCAAAGATGGTCTTATTATCATTTCCATGGCATTGACCTTTCACCTTGACAAGGAACTTGAAAGTTTACTATAGATTATTATGCTAAGTCATGAATTGAAAGGTTGGGCTGTCCTTGTCTTGCACCTGATGGAGATTTTTCCAAAGGGGTGGGATAGCCTGCCGCTTGGCCTGCAATAGAATGTCTAAATGCTTTCTAATGGCTATGCCGAGGCAAAAGACTAAACTAAGAACAAGTTAAGTTTATTCTAGGTTTTTATAGGTGCCTCCTTTTAACAGTCATCAGAACCAGGTTTCCCACCACCATCTCCACCACGCACTGCAAAACCAGCAACACTTCTACCACCACCACCATGCCCAAACCAATGCCAACCACCCTGCTCACCACCACAACCGCCACCACTACCATCATCACCCACCAAACATCTACCATCATTTACACTGCCACCATACCACACCAAATACCACCATTGTGTAGAAAAGAATGATGCCCAGGAAGACATGATTTGCAAAAAGTAGGACTCTTAGTGGCTTAATTAAACTCAAAGTCAAGCCTCTAAACATTAAGTCAAAGAGGCTGATTCGCAAGTAAACAGTGATTTCAACTGCAACTTAAAATTTAAAACAAAATAAAGTCTATGATTATCAAAAGACAATATTTGTCTCATTAATTTTTTTTAATGAGTTACCATCATCATTTTTTTTTTTTTTTGGAGTTGGAGTCTCACTCTGTTGCCCAGGCTGGAATGCAGGGGCATGCTCATGGGCACCACGGCCTCGACCTGCTGGGTTTAGGAGATCTTTTTGCTGCAGCCTTCCAAGTAGCTGGAACTACAGGCATGTGCTGCCACACCCAGCTTATTTTTTGATTTATTGTAGGTTTCACCAAGTTGCCCAGGCTGGTCTTGAACCCCCAGGTTCAGGCAATCCTCTTACTTTGGCCTCCCAAATTGCTGAGCCACTGTGCCTGGCCACCATCAATCATCTTTAACACAAAGACAAAATTGGTATTAAAAACCACAGAGTCAGGCAACCCCCTCCAGTCCCCTCCCACTGTGGGAGCTTTTCTGTCCTCTTAATAAATCCTGTTTTAAAAACAAAACAAAACAAGAGTCCTATATTTCAGTTATGTGTTACCAAACTCTGGTGAGCTTTTGAAAAACAGTCGCCAGTTGGTCCATTCTATTTATGCTCCAGTTTCCAAACAAGCTTTATTTTCTTGAAATTCAGTTTTCTACCTTAATCATGTTATCTTGCAAGAGTAAATAACATGTCCACCCTTGGGCTGAAGTGTGAGCTATAAAATTCACCTATAAGTTCCCATCAAGAATGATCACAGTCATAATCATCACAGGTGAATTCTGTGTGGCTTGATGTGTAATTGGAAGAAAATTCAATTATTTGCCAAGTGACAATGCTGACTTACTCTTATTCTCTTTTTCAAAGGAGTTTTAGATCTATTATTTTGATCCTCAAAATAATCCCAAGGGCATGGTGTCATGTCACCATTTTACAGGCAAGAAACTGAGATGAGAATGTTTAGTCACAGTGTGTAAAGAGATGGCAGAGACAAGCCTAGAGCAAGTCAATGACAAAGACAAAGACACAACAGTGATGATGGCTGGTGTTTACTGAGTTCATCCTCTGCGTTAAGCTCTTTACATGCCTTACCACATTTACAAGGACTGGGTGTTTTTTTTCATTTACCCTGAACCCCTCTAACAAATATAGTCCTCTGCTAGTCATTCTACTAAACCAGGCTCAGTCCAGCACCTCTGAGACCTGTGAAAATAAGCCACACAAAGCTCATGAGTGCAAAGCAGGAAAGTAATAGGAGTGGGGTTGCCGTTGCTTCTTGAATGTGCCTTGACTGCCCTTTGCCCTTTTTGTCTGCTGGTTGCTCTCAAAGGAGCACTGGAATGAGAGTTAGGCCTTCTCTGACTCCTTCTGACCATGTGACAAAGGAAGAAATTAACCCTCCTGGTGCTCTGTGTCAGTCCCTATAGCGATGGGATAGGAGGAGAGTGGGGGATTCCAGCTGTGCTCTGAGAAAGCCTAGGGTCACCCCCAGGAGCCTTGAGGAACACAAGAGGGAGGCCAGAGTGAGTTGCTTCAGCACCACACACCCACCCTGCTCCAGCAAGAGCACCTTTCCACAGACTTCATTGAGGAAAGGGCTTGATGGATAATTTTTTTTAAGTTAATGGTCTTTTGATTAGAAAAAAATAGCATTTGCAACTTGGAATACACATGAATTGCAATTTCTTGAACAGTAATGTTTGTTTGTTTTTTTGTTGGAGTCTCACTCTGTCACCCAGGCTGGAGTACAGTGGCACACTCATGGCCACCCCAGTGTTGACCTGATGAGCTTCGGGGATCCTTCCGCCTCAGCCTTCCAAGTAGCTGGAACTACAGGTGCACGCTACCACTCCTGGCAAATTTTTCATTTATTGTAAGAACGAGGTCTCGCCAAGTTGCCTGGGCTGGTAGAGTCCAAAGATGCCCCCTTGGTAAAGATATCTTATTAAAAATGCATGTGAATAGCCTGACATTCATTTCACTTTAATGCAGTAAAAAGCTAAACCAGGCCAGGTGCAGTGGCTCAAGCCTGTAATCTCAATACTTTAGGAGGCCGGGGAAAGAGAATTGCCTGAGCTCAGGGGTTCGAGACTAGTCTGGGCAACTTGGTAAGACCTCATCTCTACAATAAATCAAAAAATAAGCTGGACATGATAGCGCACGCCTGTAGTTCCAGCTACTTGGAAGGCTGAAACAGAAGGATTACCTGAGCCCAGTAGATCGAGGCTGCGGTGGCCATGAGCATGCCACTACACTCCAGCCTGAGTGACGGAGTGAGACTCCAACTCAAAAAAAAAAAAAAAAAAGAAAAGAAAAGCTAAACCAACATATGCAGCAAGCCACCAGGGTGTATCATCATGACCACAAGTTGGAACACATGGAAGTATAAGAGGACCGACCCTCTAAAGGTTGATGCTTCACCCAGTTTTCTGCATGTCATCCTGAGGTAAACCAATTTTAAATGTGTTCATTTTTAGTAAACCAGCAATGACAATTTATACTAAACAAATTGAACTAGAATCCATTGAAATGGATTTTGAATTTGTTTTATGAGTTTTCATTTTTAATACAAATGCCTGACTGTGCTCAACTGTCAAGCTGCATGCATGAAAAACTGGCTAGCATGGGCTATTAGTATTAGGCATTAGCAAATGGAACTTTAAGGAGCCCTTATCATTAAGGCAGTACAGGTATTTATATAAAACTGATGTGTAGCTTGATAATTAGGGGACAGGACCACCAACCGATACATAATCATATGTAAGGACAGAAGGTATTTTTGACATTCAGTTTTGCGGTATGGATACAGAGTGAATAAATGAACTTTCTTCTTTGTTTTGCAAGAAGTAAGTAAAATATTCAAAGTGATTCTCCTGAGGTGGGGAACGAGTTGAAAACACGTCTTCGTTGTGCAGTCACCTTCTGTTTGAATTCTTCCAAGTTGACTTGTACATTTCCATCAATGTCAGCTCCTCTGATCATTTCATCTACTTCTTCATCTGTTTGTTTTCTTCTAAGTTTGTCATGACATGACATAGTTCTGCTGTGCCGATGTAACCATTGTCACACTTGAAAAAATACTCGGAATGCTTCGTGGATTTCTTCTTTGCTATGTGTATCTTTCATTTTTCTAACTATCACAGTCAAAAATCCTGGGAAGTCAATGGTGTCATTACCATCAGCATCCTCTTCATTATCCACCATATCCTGCAATTTGGCTTCTGTTGGGTTCTGACCCAGTGGCCTCATGACAGTTCCAAGTTCCTCTGTTGTGATGGTGCCATCACCATCTTTATCAAATAGGGAGAAAGCCTCCTTGAATTTCAGCAATCTGTTCTTTGGTCAGCTGATTGTAGTGCAAGCAAAGAGAGGAAGAGCAGAGGGAATGAGGGTGGCTGCACCAGCACTGGGGCTGTGACTAAGGCACAGTGTGTGCACTGTGACACTGTCTGACTCCATGGATAAGATTTTAAGTTAAGTGAATGACGTCTCAGTTCTTGTGGTACACATTTTATTTTGCTGCCCACTTTCCATTCTCTTCTTCAGTGGACAGTGCTTGAATCTGGATTTAGGGAGACATCCCTCCTCATCTCATGGGCTTTGGATGATGCTGATCTTGTCTTACATCCTTGGGCTCCATGGGGAAGAGGCTGCCACCCAGGCCAAACCAGCCAAAACATCCCATGCCCCTGATCACATGATTGGTACAGAGATGGGCACGTGACCCACAACTGGCCCATCAGAGTCAGCAAGACTCATTTTGGCACTTCTGTTTGAAGACTCTGTGGGAAGCTGGTACTTCTTTCTACTATACAAGATGTGGACATGTTACAGCCCTTAAACTATGGGGGTTCCTAGGTGAGATAACCCAGAGGGAGTAGAGCCAAGAGAGGACCCTGGGCTCCATGGGCCACACTGAACCAGACCCATCTTTGTACTTGTCACTGTGTTTAATATAGTCTGGGTCAGGTCTTTTGTCACTTAGAATAAAAAAAAAATCTGAACTGAACAGATATGGAAAAGGGCACAGACAGAATCAGAGGAAGTAATATGAATCTTGACTCTACTGTGCACCATCTATACCACCTTAGGCAAATCATTCAGTCTTTCTCAGTGCGATAGACTGAATGTGTTTTCCCTGAAAACTCACATGTTAAAATCCTAACCCCCAATGTGATGGTATCAGGGGGAGTTTTTGGGAGGAAACTAGGACATGAAGGTGGAATCCTCAGGAATGGGAGTAGTGCCCTTGTGAATAGGACCCCACAGAGCTGCCTTATCCCTTCTACCGCATGAGAACACAGCAAGAAAATAGCTGTCTATGAAAGAAGTGGATCCTCCCCAGACACCGAGTCTTCCAGCACCTTATCTTGGACTTCCCAGCCTCCAGAACTGTGAGAAATACATTTCTGTTGCTTATAAGTTACCCAGTGTATAGCATTCTGTTTTAGCAGACCAAACTGATGAAGACATTCTGCCTCAGTGGTCTCATCTGCAAAAAATAAGGATAAGAATAACTAGAGGTATTGAAAAAGTTAAAAAAAGAAACCATTGTGATAAGCCTAAATAGCATCTGATGTTCATTCATGCAACCACTCACTCAAAATACAGAGACAGGCACAACTATGCACCACATAACTCTGGTGGAACAAGAAACTCAGGAGGGGCAAAGGCAGACCTGTTCCCACCCCAGGAAGCTCCTGTCTGGTGCAAGGGACAAATAAATGTGTAACTTTGCCTTTTAGAACAGGTGCTTTGAAGAAGAGCCGGATGTTCTTTGAGAGAATAACTGAGCAGGGAGGCCGCCATAGATTGAGGACTCTGGAAAGCCTCTTTGATACCTAAACAATGAGAAGGAGCCAGAAGGTAACCAACTGAGGAAGAATGTTCCAGGCAGGAAGGAGCAGGTTGGTGAGGAAGGGTCATAGTCAGAGTGATAGACGCCGTCGTTCACTCCTCCCTTGCTCCCACACATACACTGCTTGTCAGCAGAGCCTCTATTTTGTTGAGTTATTGGGTTGCCATGCTCTTCAGTGGGCATGTGGTCCTTCCCAGTCTCGTAGATGAACTGTGAGTGGTCTGGGCTGGTCACAGATTTCCCTCCCTGACCCGACACACGCTGCAATTTAGATCAATGAGCGAGAGTGGGACTCGAGGGACACTTCTGGGAAAAAATGTCATGACATAAAAAGAGACCGCAGGAGGAAATGCTGCTTCTCTTGCTTCTGGATGCTATCATCTGCAGGTGGTCCTGGGACTATGGCATCTTAAGAGCCCAACACAGTGGGCTGAGAATAACAGAGAGATAATGGGGACACCCGGATCCTTGACGCTACTGAGTCTGAGCTAAGCAAGCCCGGCACTGCCCTACCTCCATCTTGCCTCAGGAGGTGACACAGTCTCCTTGCTGACGAAGCTGGTTGAATCAGGCTCTCCATCACTTGAAGCCTCAAGCATCTTGAGTGACATAGTGAGTGGGCAGTGGAGGGTGTTCGAGATAAGGCAGAGCAGAGAGGCCAGGATTGGGTCAGCTGAGCCATACCGATGAATGTGGGCTTCATTCTAAAAAGCTTGGGAAAACCAGAGGGAGGACCAAGCAAGGTTAGAACATCTGTGCTGGCTGCTCTGTGAAGAATGGACTGCGGGAGAGGAGTGAAAGCAGGGAGGGCAGTTAGGAGAGTGTGCCCCGAGTCTTGGTGAGAGAGCATCTAGATGGAGCAGATCAGGTGGATTGGGTGTGATTTGGGACATGTAGCTGCCAAGACATGGCAACCGTAGCTGGCAAGTACTCCAGAGCTGACTATGAGCCCTGTTGTCTGTAATTCGAATAGGGCTGACTCCCCACTATGCACCGCAAGGTACAGAGCCCTAAGGTGTGCTCAGGAAAGCTCTGAAATTGGGAATCAGATACTTGGGCAGTAGTTCCTGTTTTGAACTTTCTGTTTGACTTTGAGCAAGTGCCCTTGTCCCCACCTCCATCCCGGGCTTCAGTCTCCTCCCTAGTTAAGTGGTAGAACAGTCATCAAGGTCATGTGAAAGGATGCAGGAGTGGCAGTTAGGTGCCCCATGCCCTGGAGCTCTAGAGAGGGGGCTGGGACAAGGTATGTACTTCGTACACTCCCATCCCTGAGCGGGAGAGTAGAGGGACCTTTCCCCTACTTTTCCTTGGAGGTGACCTCAGACGAATTCTGCCTTGTCCTCTACACTCTGTCTCAGTTGTCCAGACCTGCAGCGAGGGCTCCCACCTCTTCCCATCCCCTCATAAGCAATGGTTATTGAATTGGCTGCTCTCATGCCCTCCCCCATGCCGCTGCTGCTTAAGGCTCAGGAGAGTGCTGAGATGTCCAAAGGGCTGACCCGCTCCCCCAATCCTGGGGGAAATGGTGGGACAAAACTGAAGATCTCTCCTCCCTCACCCCCTATACTTTCTCTGCACACTGCTGCTTGTCAAACTCATTAAATAAAAGTCTGTGCTGTTTATCATTCTCATGAAGTCTGGTGACACTTTGGCCCAGCTTTGGGTTCTCATGAATTATAATAAATGCTCTTAATTTTAAATGGCTTGGGTGGGTCTCTATACCCACCAATCCAACTAGATGAATGAATGACTGTATTTGTTTATTTTATGAGTCAACTTGGCTGGACCAGGGTGCTCGGATATGTGGTTAACTTTATTCTGGATGCTTCTGTAAGGGTGTTTGTGGATGGGGTTAACATTTAAATCGGTAAACTTTGAGTACAGCAGATTGCCTTCCCTAATGTGGGTGGGCCTCATCCAATCAGGTGAAGGTTGAAGAGAACAAAAGACTGACCTCCCCTGAGCAAGAGAGAATTCTGTAGCGGATGGCCTTCAAACTGGAACTGCAGCACTGGGTCTCCACTGACAGCCTTTGGACCTGAACAGCAGCATCAGCATCAACTCTTTCTGTCAGCTCACCTGACAGATTTTGGACTTGCCAGCCTCCATAATCATGTGAGTCAATTTCTTAAAATAAATCTCTGTCTATACATCTACATACATCCTATTGGTTCTGTTTCTCCAGAGAGCTCTGACTAATGTGCTGACATTCAGGCTCCATGAATGAGAATAAAGCCCAGACTCCAGGTGAGGAGTAGGTGTGGAAAATTCCACACTAAACCCCAAGCAGCCTTCCAGAGGCTTTGGCCAGAGTCCTGTTCTGAGAAATTCTGTTGACCCTGATCAAGCTACCCCTTCTCAGACAATGTGGATGTCTCTTGGTCAACACTGTTGCCTCCCAGGACTCCAGAGTGAGAGCAGAGTGAGTGTGGGCCCCCTTCCAGAGGCAGAAATGGTACTGGCTTTGACTGGGCCCTCCCCATGGCTCTGGTGAGCTCAGCCTGGGGTGTCGTCAGAGACCTCTGTGCTTTCCAGGCTGGGGCAGGACACAATGGAGACCTGTCTTCCTAGAGAACGCTCCATGCTCACCAGTTCTGTGGCTGATCTGATTAGAGGCTAGAACCTCAAAGACAAGGAACAAGAAGAAGCCTGTGCCAGACATCAGGCTGGAATCTCCAGGGGTTCAGCAGAAATCTCAGGGCCAAGGGAGATTGAGAGAGAAGCTCATGCCGGGAAGTAAGGGGGGAGAAGGAGGAAAGTTGTCACACTCAGCTCTCAGGGAGACTGGGGAGCACCAGGAGCTGAATGGACACTCAGACATACTCCCCAGAGGACAGCCACCCGCCTGAGTGCCCACAGCAGGGGAGGCAACCAAGCTGAAAGACAGTCCCAGGTTCAGCATCCCATCCAGTTCTGGGTCACAGCAGCAGCCCAGCCCACATCAGACATGGTGGCCAGAGCCCACCATGTGCCAGGCATTGTGCTAACCCCTTTGCCTGGGTTTGTAGCAGGCACACACCTCACACCACAAATTTCTGAAAAAAACTAGGACTTTCTCCATCTTCTAGGACTCAGCCTTATTTTCATTCTGAATTCCCATGCCAGTGGTGGGTGAATCTTTATCTCGGACAACTCAAGCTTCAGGCCACTTTCACCAGGGAGGATGTCTGAGTTCCTGTGGGTAGGAATGGAGTTGTCACAGTGACAAGGCATCAAGTAAGACCTCAGTGTTGTGAGTCCATTGGGTCACCACAGAGACACCCTGTGATCCTGTCTGCATAATCCCTCCAGCTGGGATGGGGAGGGGGAGGTCTCTCCACCTCCTCTGGGCCATGGTTGCCCCAGGGACCCGTCTGCTGCTTCTACAGCCCTAAGGATCAGAGTCTACCATGGAGCTCAAGGCCAATGACCTGGTCACATGGCACAGCCCTGTCCTTTTTCTGGGCCTTGCTGCCTCCCCAGGAGCAGAGGCACAAGTGCTCTCTGCTCCCATATCCAGACCCCATGTGGGACTGTGGTCCTTCCCCAGGACTCAACCCTGACTTTTCTAGTTGGCTGGGGACTGCCCTTACTCATCCAGGATGTTTTATTCTCAATCTGCTTGACTCACAGCTTCCTCTAAATCCAAGACTTTTGCACATGAAATTCAGGAAGAGACCCTTTCTATTTCCTATTGCCCTCTCCTGTCACATCCTCTCCCGAGAGGGGCACCACGGAGCCTGGCAGCAGGAAAGGCGAAAGAATAGGGAAGGAAGGAAATCCAGAGGGGGAAAACACCAGCTGACCTTTTCAAAATGCTTTGTGGCACTTCATACCACTACTGTGCCCATTTTCTAGACGCACATACATACTACTGTGCCCATTTTCTAGACAAGGAAACCAAGACTCGAGTCAGCTGGGCTTGGTGGCTCAGCCTATAATCCCAGCACTTTGGGAGGCCGAGGCAAGAGGATTGCCTGAGTCTGCGTTCAAGACCAGCCTGGGCAACCGGTGAGACCTCATCTCTACAATAAATCAAAAATTATCTGGGTGTGGTAGCGCGTGTCTGTAGTTCCGGCTACTTGGAAGTGTGAGGCAGAAGGATCACCGGAGCCCAGCAGGTCGGCATGCGTGTGCCACTGCACTCCAGCCTGGGCAGCAGAGTGAGACTCTAACTCAAAAAAATAAATAAATAAAGCTCAAGCCTATATAATTCCAGCACTCTGGGAGGCCGAAGTAAGAGGATTGCCTGAGCCCACAGGTTCAAGAACAGCCTGAGCAACTTGGTGAGACCTCATTTTTACAATAAATAAAAAAATTAGCTGCACGTAGTAGTGCATGCCTGTAGTTCTGGCTACTTGGAAGGCTGAGGTGGAAGTATTGCCTGAGCCCAGCAGGTTGAGACTGTGGTGGCAGTGAGTGTGCCGCTGCACTCCAGCCTGAGCGATGGAGTGAGACTCCGACTCAAAAAAAAAAAAAGAGCGAGCAATATGCATGAGGTCTGGGTAGGGCATCGCTGGCATTTAAACCCTGGTGCTTTGCCTAGCCAGCTCCCTAACCCTACGCTGTGCTTCTCTCCTGCCTCCTTCAGGCTTTTCCTGGGCAGCGTGTGGGCACAGAGCAGGCCTGCAGGGTCCCTAGTCTCCCCAACTCCTGTTGACTCCGCAGCCTCAGCTGTGCCCCTGGTGCAGGTCCTCTGGAGGCTCCAGGGTTACCTCAGTCCAGCGTTCAGCCCACAGGCACTAACACACCATTTTTCTTAAGGAGCAGATGTTTGCTCTGACAGGGACTTCCTGCCTGGTTCATGGCCAGTAGTCAATAAAACAAATATTGGCTGCCATTATTTGCCATCTCCTTTGAGCTTCACGACAACCTAGTGAGAAAACTATTCTGATGTTCTTTGTTGGACAGAGGTTCAATTATTTGCCAGAGGTCACGGGCAGGAGGGCAGCGCTAAAATCCTCTGCTGGTTCCCCAGAGGGTGCTCCGGCTGCCACTCTGTCAGCACCCAGAAGTGGAGCCTTTTGGGGTCATCCCTCCTTATGTCTAAGGTCATGAAGCTGCTCCCTCAATGGCTGTGGGCAGCTGCATCCAACAGCCACCCCGTAGCCAAGGCCCTCTTCTGCAGCCTCTGCTTTCCGGCAGGGACAGGCCCTCAGGAGACAGACTGTGGGTCCCCTGGGTGGGAAAAGAGAGGATCCCCTTCAGCCTTAAAGAAGAGCCTCTTCCCCTCCCCATCCAACTGCAGAGGGCCAGAGACATTCTACAAACTGTCCTGACACCAGCCTCTATGCCCACCTGACCACCTGTCACCTCAGGAAAACCAGAGATCTCAGTCTCTGCCAGAGGAGACTCCGAGGAGTTATGGGGAAGGGTGGGGAGATGGGGAAAGCAGCTTCTGACTCCTCTCCTACCTCCCAGGAGGCCTCTTGATATGCTCCTGACACAGGGTCTTTTGGGACCCTGGGCCTTGATCCTAGGAGCTCCTGGCCACAGCCCTGGAACCTGACACTGGAGAAAGACCCTCCCTCTTCCTAATCAGGCCAGAATTTAGGAGCTCAGTGCTTTGTCCCTCCCAACTCATACCATTCTTGAACTGGGTAAGAATCTCGTGCCTGCAGAGGAAAGGTCCCCTGCCTCCCCAGTCATCCCACACACACCCCAGGAGTGCCCCAGGCAGGAGAACTGGGGGCCTGGCGCGAAGGACATTTGTCTGTTTTCAGGCAACCCGGCAGCTCAGGATGACATGTGAGCACAGCAGGGCCCTGCAGTTCATTATATGAGCCTCCACCCTGTGGGAGCGGGCTTGGGGGCTGGAGTTCTTTCAGCAGAGCAGGGCTGAAGCTGACCTCTGATAAGCAAAGCTTTCTGCAGAGATTCCAGATCCTTACACACAGGCTCAGGGGAGGACGCTTAGAGGCACTTCGGAGACCAGATTTTCAGCAGCTGACTCACTACAGAAAGCTCAGGTTACCTTCCCACGACATTTATAAGATGCTAATGACGGTCATTCTTCTCTATTCCTTAGGGCAGGTCCTGGAGGGACTTCCAGTGTCTTGTTTGAATATGCCATTCAAGCATTATCTTTCATTCAGACTGGACTCTCTTTCTGCCACTGGTCAACAGATATTTATAAAGCCCTTCCAGCTGGCCAAGCAAGTTGGCCTTCCTGGCAGTGCTGTTGTGACCTACCCACCCCCAGCGCCTGCTTCCCCAAGACCTTCCCATATCCCCTGTGGAGAAGACACCTGTGGTTGCAGGGCCCACAGGCCTTACCTTCTTCAGGTCCCAAAGTTCCAGAATCCTACCCTCCAGTCAAGAGAGGCAGCTAGGAGGGCTGGCAAGTGGTTCCAGGAACCTGACGGCTGTGTGGAACTGGATGGGGAGGAGTGCCCATCCAGGTGGGAGGGTACCCCCACTCCATCCTGGGAGGCCCCCATGAGGCCCTGGGCTACCTCTGTGAGGTCTCTGGATAACCCTTCAGTCATTCCCTCTCCCTTGGCCATCCCCTGGCACTCTGGTCACAGGCCCAATCCCTGTCTCCGCCCCTCAAATATCTTTATGTTCCTGGAGCTTGTTTCCCATTTGGGCCTGAGGCCCGATAAAGAACCCTCTAGCCCTCACAGTACGGAGCACTGATGCTGATGTGGCAAGGTGAGAGTCGATCTGAATTTGTCTCTTCTTGAGGACCTGCCTCTGTTCCCCAGGGTTCTATTAATGAACTTTGAGAGCCGACTTGAGGAATCTAGAAGAGCTTGAAATCTGGAAAAACTTCTTCCAAGAATAATGAACGGGACCATCAGGAATGGGCCCAGGGGCCTGGGTGGGGTGAGGGGGTCAGGCTACATGTATCCAAGTCTCTAAGGCCCAAGTGTGGAAATGAGTTTCAGCAAGACAAGTGACCGGCTTGGAACCAGAATGGAATCAATGCCACCAAGATGCTCACTGGGCCCCGGTAGAATCTCAGGAGTTCTCTGATCCTCAATTTGCTCATCTGTAAATGGGATAAAATCTGGAGCAGTGGGTCAGACCTAGGTGACAGAGCCAGAGAGGTCTGTCCTGCATCTTGGGTCATTCCTTACCTACTCAACCACAGACACACCATTTGTAAGGGGAAAGGACAATAATACTATCCTCTGTGGCTATTGACTGGTTGCAGGAAATGTATGTAAAGAATCTAGCACAGAGCAGGGCTCAGTGAGTGGGAGTCAACTGTTACTTCACAGGCCTGTTTTCAGGATTAAGTTGAATGATCATGTGTGCGCTGTGGCCTGGTAAAATACGCTATACGAATGGTAGCAATTACCACTCACCGGTATGTCCACCTCTCTCCCTGGGCCTCATGGCCCTCCTCTCTAACTCTGTCTAGTCGCCCCACTCACCCCCAGCTTAACCTCTTCTTGCCTCTCTTTTTCTCGTCCGTTCCCTCTCCTGCCATTCCCATAGTCTTTAGAGTCAACATTCATTACCAGTTTCATCTGCCCTTACCAGAATCTACAATGGCTCCCTATTGTCCTCACTTCCAAACTCGGCACCAACATTGCCTCTATCCCCAGTCACCAATTTTACCTCCCAACTGTCTCCCAAGCAGAACCTCCATCTGGCGAGCCACTCTCCTCCCTGCCTCCCCCATCCCCACTCGTGGCCTCCTCCCGGTTGGTCTTCACTCACTCTGTTCCCCCACCCTGGAGAACTCACAGTTACTGGTTGCTTTCTCAACAAATACAATCCCATCTATCCATCAAGACTTAATTAAGTTCAATTTCTGAGTCAATAAATATGTTTTCAGCAGCTATTCTGGGAGTAAAAGAGTTCTCTTCTTGGGAGAATCACTTTAAAATGATAGTAAAACATTTTAGCTGTGTGACCTTAAGAAACTGACCTTCTTTCTCTAAGAACCATACCCTGCCACCCACCCATAGCATGGTTGTGAAGGTTAAATAGAACAAAGTAGTTTGTAAAGTTTCTAGCACAGTACCTAGTGCATAGAAAATAGCTAACAAATAATAGCTACTTTTGTCACCCTGGTTCTTTGGCATATAAAAGGAAGCCACATTCAACCTGTAATCCCAGCACTTTGGGAGGCCAGGGCAAGTGGATTTCCTGAGCCCGCGGGTTCGAGACCCACCTGGGCAACTTGACGAGACCTCATCTCTACAATAAATCAAAAATTAGCCGGGTGTGGTAGCACACGCTTGTAGTTCCGGCTACTTGGAAGGCTAAGGCGGAAGGATCGCTGGAACCCAGCAGGTCAAGGCTGTGGTGGTTGGAAGCATGCCACTGCACTCCAGTCGGGGTGGTGTCACAGTCCATTAGGGGTGCCCTTCACGTTCCAGTCGGCATGGAGATGCTGTGTCCTCATTACCTGCTTCCCACTCCTCCCTTTGTGAACCTGTTCTGGAAGTTCAGACTCACACGCCAGCACTTACTCCCTGTACCTGGTACAACTCACCCCACAAGACAGGATGACTGTACGTGACATATGTGAGTGTCAATAACAAGGCCTCCAAGGATGCTCAGGGACACAGAACTTTGGAGGCCTGGCTGGGGTCTTGGTGAGTGAGAGGATATTTTATTTGATTTGGATTTGATCCAAAGGCTCTTACTAATCACACAGTGAGAGCCTAACACTCCCGCTAGTCTTTGTGGCTTCATTTTTTTTTTTTTTAGTTGGAGTCTCACTCCTTCGCCCAGGCTGGAGTGCAGTGGCATGCACGCTCACGGCCACCCTAGCGTCAACCTGCTGGACTCCGGCGATTCTTCTGCCTCAGCCTTCTGAGTAGCCGGAACTACAGACGCACGCTGTTATTTTTTGTTTTATTGTAGAGACGAGGTCTCACCAAGTTGCCGGGGCTGGTCTCAAACCCGCGGGCTCAAACAATCTACTCACCTTGGCCTCCCAAAGTGCTGGGATTACAGGCTGAGCCACTGAGCCCGGCCCCAAGTTTTTCACTCATACCACAAAGCACCACAAGTGTACATGTGAGGACCTTCAGCACAGGCCAGAGGCTCAAAAGCAATGGCCAACAGTGAAAGACAGGAACATACTTCCTTATAGAGGCTGAAAGGCAGATAGAAGTCACATGGCTTCAGTGCCGGGCAAAGGAGCCAGCTTTCAGCCCAAGCCAGAAGAGCAGAGTGGCTGTCGGGGTCTGTGCAAGATGGACCACCAGGAAAGAGCAAGCAGGACCCCATGTCCAGGATTCTAACCACATCTGTCTACCCTATGGTCTATAGGTGGGCCTTGGTCTTCTCTACCAGGCCAAGGGCTCCTTGGAAGCAGAGCCTGGGCCCCATGCTTTGGACCTCTTCATGCTTCTGGGCTCCTACAGCAGGGCTGGGAACACAGGAGGCATCCCGTGAAGACCTTTCATCTGATGCTGTGGCTTATAGTTCTCAGCAGGTCACTTAGCACAGGTCTTCTGCATCTCTAACTCTTCCCTGCCTAGCATCCCTCCTGCAACCCCAACTCCCCTGGATTAGATGCTGTCTGTGAAGCTCCCTGGAGCTAGGAGTACTATAAATAGAGGCATCACTGTCAGATCCAGCTTAGGGAAGCTTCCAGGAGCCAGGCAGGGAGAAGGGTTCTGGGGGAGGTCTTCACCAGCTGAACTTAGTAACCTAGACACTATTAGTCACATTGGGTGGCTGCTCCTTGCTCCTCCAAGTTCCAGGAGTAACTAGGAAGGACAGCACTGGCCAAGCTTCACGATTATAGAGTGCTTCCAATTATTTGTCGAGTGTATGTGGCTGGATTAAGCTCAGGGCAATTCAGCTAAGCCTCTTTTAAAATTCATTTTTGATCCATGTGACTTTAAGGGCTGGGGGATTCTCCTGGTTCTTATTTGCTTACCCCGATGATGTCCTATTTGCAGAGACCCTTCCTGTTGTCCCTGAGAAGGGACTGAGATGTATTGGCTCTACAAACTGGAACTGGAGACCCAAAGCTGGGCAGCCTGATCTCTGAATGTCTCAGAAGCATTCCTCTTTCCCATTCCCTTGGGGATTTCACCCTGGGAGGGGACAGGACTTCAAGCCTCACTCTTCTCTCTCCTTACTGGTCGCTGAACATCAGCATGGCTGGCTTTCTATTCCTTCTGGTCTAGTTCCCCCACTGTGGGGCACACACCCATGGAGATAGGACATGAGCTGTGTGTTCATCCACCCTGGTCTTCAGATGCACATGCGGGCCAGAAGAGCTCACCTACTGACCATAATCCACCAGTAGTCCTCTGGTAGATCCCTGTCTGACCTGGCGGACCTCCCAGTCAGCCAGCCCCTCCTCTACCTGATCCCCACTGATATCCCTGCCTACCCTCATCACTGCCATCAATCTCTCCCACACAACCCCCATCACCCTCTCTGCCGCCCACCCTCACCTCAACACCCCTCCCCCACAAACTCCCACTCTCAAGGAATGCATAAGATGCTGAAGCAGTCAAAAGGAGATCTTTGTCAGGAAAAACTTCAAGGAAGGGCCATTTAAACCAGGATCACAACCTGTGAGCACAGGATCCCTGAGAAATTGAGAATTCTGATATGCAAAGATACTATAAGAAGGCGCGTCCGACTTCACTCTCACGGGTGCAGCGAGCCTGGCCTGCAGGTAGAAGGACCCTGCATCCCTCCCTGGCAGCCAAAAGGTCAGCAAAGGCTGGCACAACTGATCAATGAATACCCGTTCGGAGGATTTCTGGATTTAGAGCAGTCCTTTGCCATCCAAGAGGAAGCGCTAGAGAATTCTTCTAGTGTCCACGAAAGGGCAAATCCCTGTCCTCAAGGGGCTCAGTGTCTTGGAAGAGATCGAGAAACCCCACAGGAACAAGCCCCTGGCAAGCATGATGAAGGACAGGTCCGTGGTGCCAGGGGATACGGAAAAGAGGGGTCTGACCTTACTGGTGGTCCAAGAGGTTTCCCTGAAGAAGTGTCTCCTCTCCCGTCCTCACTGCCTGGCCCTTGTCTGAGTGAGCTGTTCCACAACCCTTCCACATGGTGGTCACTCCTACAGGTACCACATGCTAATAAGATCCCTCAAATGAAATCGACCCTCGCCCAGCATCTGGACATCACACTCATTAGACTGACAAGGGGAAGAGATCCCAGCAGGTACCCGGGATTGTGGAATGCACACCTGGCAACAAAACTCCACTACGCCAAATTGTCCAAGTTAAATAGAAAATGGACGGAATCTCCTGACATCACGGTAACTGTTATTAACTCACTTAGCTTCTCTAAGCCTCAATGATTTCACCTGTAAAATGGGTCTGCCTCAAATGATTAGAATGAAGATTAACCAAGACAAGGGCAGGGAACGTCCTTTGTGAGCCAGAAACATGGAGGACAGAGTGTTTCTGAGAACCAAAGGAGGCAGATAGAGACTGGGATGGTATTCTTTCAGACAACTCCACCCCAGAGACGCCAGGCCCACTCAGTGATACTGACTTTCTATCTCTGACTCAGAAGTGACCTACCTCAAAGAAGCGTGAGGACACTCAGCAGATCTAGGAAGGACGGGAGGGAGGGGTTCGTTCCCATCCTGGGAGGGGTGTGTCTGACTTTCCATTAATACCAGCTTCAGGGTGCAGACAATGGGAGACAGCAAGGTGGGGGAGGTGGGGGGTGGCTGGGAGACCAGGGAACCCAGATAGGACAGGAAGGTGAGAGCTGAGAAGGGGGGCTGGGGCACATGGCCCCCCAGGCTGGCCCCATGTTAAATATAACCCCAGTCCATTGTTCCTTGGGTAATTGTATTTTGCCTTTTTCCCTCTTGAGAGGCAGCCTAAATGAGGAACTGGCCAAGACGGGGGCCGCCTGGAAGTTCTAAGAACACAATTGTTTTCGTGATGAAAATTAAAACTGTATATGTTTTAAGTTTAAAAAAGCAAACACTCCAAGGTCATACATTGGCCCCGTGCCTCCTGGAATCCGGGCTTGTTTGCTATTCTTTTTCAAGGTGCCTGAGTCTGGGGGCCCAGAAGCAAGGTCAGCCGGGGGCCAGCCCTGGGAAGATGACTGAGAAACAGACCCAGGGGATATTCAGTCACACTGTGTCTATGCCTGGGATGGCTGGTAAGCACCAAGGGAGGCTGAGAGGGCAACCAGTGGATGCCAGCAGCTCACAGTCCCCATGCCAGGACACAGACTCTCTGGCTGTTTCAGTGTGAGCCAACTGGCCTAAAGCCAGGCCTGCTGGCCTGGGGAGACCAGACCCGGGATGGGGAAAGGAGGCACCTCCACCTCTGGGCACGAGGTCCAGTGCTACCCCTCCCGAAGCAGGCTCTCCCGTGAGGGGGTAAGAGGCCCGAGCGTGCACCCATCAGTGCGCTGGGCTCCTGCTCTTCTGCCTTCTCTCACTCTCCCACCTGGTCCCCTCTGTCTGTCTCTCGCTCTGTTTCTATTCTCTATGTATCTCTTTGTCCCTCTCTTCCCTTTCTCTCTACTCTACCCCCCCCCCACAACCGCCAGTCTTCCTCACTGATTCTGTTTCTCTCTGTGCCCCCCCCACTTTCTCTTTCTCACTCTCTCATTCTTTGTTTCTCTGTCTCTCTCCCTCTCCCCCTGGCCTTCTCCACTCTCACCCTCACTCTCACTCTCAAATCTTTGCTCCCCAGAGAATCCCTGTTTAATTGAGCAATCTTCATCTTCACCATTCATTGGCAGAGGGGTGAGGGAGTCCAGAGGGATCGCTGAGAGACTAGCTAGAGGGCAGAGCCAGGCCAGGAGGCAGTCTAGGGCTTGGGCTTCCCAAGTGGGTCGAGCACTGTCTAGTGAAGAGACTGTGGAGCCCACCAGGTGGCCCCCAACTCTTGCCTTCCCCTCCCATATCTCTCTTGATGCTGCCCTTTCCTGTGCCACCACCCTGGGGTGAGGATAGCACCAGTCCTTCCCCGGGCTCCCAGCACCACCTGCAGGCCTGTGCTCACCTTGTCCCTCTCTCAACTCTGGCTGCAGTTCCTACCTCAGCACTCCAGGGCTTAGTGGTCAGACCCTCGAGTTTATGAAGCCAGCCACAGCTGTGTGTTCCTGGGGCAGGAAGCAGATTCAGCTCATGTGGGGAGAGAAGGTGAGAGGGTGCTGGGTAGGGTGGGCCCCAGGAACACAGCCTGGCCTCTAAATGTGGCAGCTCCCCTCCTGTGTCTACTGGCAGCTGGAGCCTCGAAGGGGCAGTCAAGGAGGCCCTGATGTGAGTCCAGGAATTGGACTTCACCATCACAACAACAGCATGCCCTTGTGTAACCTGACTGTGGACCAGGCGCTGTGCTAGGCAGTTTACACATTAACTTGCTGAATCCCTACAACGGCCCTGTTATTATCTCCATTTTACAGATGAAGAAACCAATTCCCAGACTTGTCCAAGATCCCAAGGTTCACACTCAGTCTGGCTCCAGAGACTGGAGCATGTCCCTTAGCCAGCTCCTGAACAGTCTAGCAAGCAGCCTGTGCACTGTCCAGCACTGAGATGATTCAGACAGGGCCAGTTTTACTGGTGTGGTTGTGGTCACACTGGCCCTGCTCTGGGCTTAATGTTCTGCTGTTGCCGCATTGAAATTCTGGATAATTTTTGAACAAAGGTGCCCCCCCTCATTTTGTGTTTGCATGGGGCCCCCCGCAAATCATGCAGCCAGTCCTGGGATGAAAGGCGAGGTCATTCTCTGGGAGAAAAAGCAGCTGCCTACCTTGGTCTGCCTCACCATTTCTTGTTCCCTGTCTCTGCTTGGTCTTTCTCTAGCTCTGTCTGTGTGTCTGCAGGGGGCCACCTGAGCTCTCTGAGCTTGTGTCCTTCTGGGAACAGTGCCACATGAGAAATGCTCAACACACCATCCTCCACCCTGACCAGGAACATGAAGCCGGGGCAGGAGGTGCCAGCCCCAGGCCCTGGCAGCAGGGACATGAGGCTTTTGGAGCTCTTTTTGCTCCAACTCCAGGTGACAGATGTGCACATGGCTCTCCCAGGTCTGAGGCAGGCTACTCAGCTGCGACCTTGAGCTCAGTTGAGGAGCCCACCTGCTCAGACAGGTGATGGGCTAAGCTCGTTCCCTTCCAGGTGTTTACCTTCCCACCCCCATCTTCCATGGAGAGTGATCACCGGGGCCAGGGCCCTGGAACTTCAGGCTCTGGGCCGCCGTCTCCACAGTTAGAGCAGGCCCAGAGAAGCAGAGCCCTCTCCCTCAGAGAGTAGGATGCCTTCATGCTTTAAAGCCTTAAAGCTGAGATGTTAAGAAGAAGGGCTGGCCATATGGATGGAGAGCAGGGCGGACAGGCACTTGCAGTCCTTCCCAGCTCTGCACTGCAGAAGGGGGACTTGTGTGCAACATTCAGCCTGGTTGGACCTCTGCTTCCTCATCGGTAGTACCATCAGTGAGTTAGACCTGAAGAGCTGTCTTTGATGTCCTTTATTGCTCAGCGAATCAATGGTTCTAGGACTCATGAAGATGTGCAGGTCACAACCCCAAGCGGTGATGTTTGTGTTTCTTTTAAAGCCAGTACACCAAGACCTGAGTTTGGCTGGTTGGGAGGAAACCCTAAGATGAGATCAGCATCAACTAATATCCTATCATCTCAGCAATACCAAGACTCCAGCAAAAGCCCAGGTGACACTTTCACTCATCTGGCTTGGGGTCAAGGACCAATACTCACATCAGTCACTGTGAGCAGAGGGAAGGAATGCTCTGACTGCCCAGGCCTGGCCCCTCGAGTTGGCAATAGAGGTGGCATAACTCTCAAAGGAAAGCCGACACCAGCCAGGCCATCCTCCCTGACTCCCCTGCAGAGGCCACCCTCTCCTCTCTGGGGCACAAAGCCTTCCATGTGTCTCTCTATTACAGTGGCAGTTGTGCCCATCTGGATCTCCCATAAGGCATGAGCATCTCCAGTAGAGACCATAGGATCACATCTCATTTATTTGTATGTCCAGCGTCCTCCTCAGCACAGATTTGCTGGATGAGGGCTTTAAACAGAGGCCTCCAGAAAAAAATGGTTCAGATCATTCTAGAGCACACAGATTCAGGAGCCATCTCAAGGGTCAGTTTGGTCAGGAAGCGAGAGCCTGCTTCACTTAGGATTCGATGTTGGAGGTAACAACAATAACAATAAACTCCATCTCAACATGATTCAAACAAAAAAGAAGTATATTATCATGTATGGGAGTCAGCTCAGAGGCAGAGTGAATATCAGGACTGGTTTGACCCAATGGTTCACAAATGTCACCAAGGACCTAGTTTCTTTCTTTTATCTTTCTGCCTTTCGTGATGTTCTCTTTATCATAAGACTGATACCCCATGTGGTCTCAAAGTGATTTCTAGAATCTCCCCCAACTACATACTTATCTTTCACATCCAGACAGAGAGAGAGAGAGAAAGACAGAGAGAAAGTAAAGCACAAACATTGTTTTGATAACTAGAAGGGTGAAGCACGAAGTTGTGCAAAGGGTTTTTTTTTTCTTTCCCTTAGTGATTACAGAGCAGTAGGTAGAATCTTC
>CAUYQG010029871.1:0-16525 GCA_963574415.1 Tarsius wallacei
AAACTGTTTCCAGGACTGGTAATCATGGCTAAGTGCTGCCACAAAATATCCCTTTTGTTTCTGTAGCAGCATATGGGATCCACATTTCAGTAAGGTTTTCTGTGCATCTTTGTTTTCTAAAGTCCCATAAGGGAAAGGCCATTGGTTGCCTGTTGATCTTAGTCTCATGTAAAACCTTCTAGCAAAAAGGTAAAGTCTCAGGCTTTCAAAGTTGTCTTAGAAATCAATTATTTGAGAACAGAACGAGCTAAAAGAAAAAGTGGAGGAAGTAGTAAGAAAAGCAGGGTCTCTGAAGGCCAATGTATAAGCTAAAAACAATTTTGTTACTAATTTTATGAAAGCTTCAAGGCGAATTAAAGCTGTTTTCAAGATACACACATGAATTGTATTATTACTGTTCAGTTAATGTTATGTTCTGAATATAGTCAAGTTTGTGTTGAATGAGGTAAGAACTGGAAGTACTTGTGCCTACATAAATGTTGTAATACTTGTTGGTTCCCAAGTTTTATATTGTTCTTCTGACTTTCTAAATATATCCCTGACTTGCTTCTTTTTCATGTGTTTTTAGAAAATAAAACTCGAACTACATCAGTTAAAACAACAAGTAATGGTAAGATTCTCTTTCTGTTTAATGACTTGTTTGTAATTATATCAGCTTATTAATACATATACCAGAAATACATGACATGTTTTTAACAACTCACTTCTATGTGAAATTTTGTGTAATATGCCTCAAAAGAACACATTGGAATATTTAGTCAAGGACATTTAGTCAATGAATGAATTATTGATGTCTGTAACCAAATTCATTTAAAAAAATACATTCTAGGAGGAATTATATCATTTTTAAGTCAAAATTTTTCTAAAGTAGCCTCACAGTAGCAACCCTTAGATTCTCTTAGAAGAGACTGTCTTTAGAGAATTACACATTACTTTTTAAAATGCTTTTTGTGCCAACTGTTTAATATTTTTAAGTGGAAAAAACATTGATGTTAAAAAAAGATTTTATCCAGATGTGGTGGCTCTCACCTATAATCCCAACACTTTGGGAAGCCAAGGCAGGAGACTGGGAACTCAAGACCAGCCTGGACAATATAGCCAGTCTTCCTCTCTATGTAAAAATTTTAAAAGTAACTGGGCATGTTGGTGTGTGCTGTAGTCCCAAATATTCAGGAGGATGAGGCAGGAGGATCTCCTGAGTCCCAGAGGTAGAGGCTGTGGTGAGCTATGATTATGATACTGCGTTCTAGCCTGCATGACAGAGCCAGGCCCTGTCTCTTAAAAATAAAGAAGAAAATATTTGCCAAGTATCAGAGAAAAGACCTTATTTAAACCAGAATTTGATATTTTGCTTCTTTCAGTTCATCTTAGGTTTCTAAAATTGTCTAAGGAACAACTTTATTTGCAGATTCTACTTGGAGATTATTTGGGGACCCTTGAGGTTGAAAGCAGCAATAACCCACTCTAGACTGGCTTACACATGAAAGGGGGTGATTTGTATATGTAACAGGAAGCCCTGAGCCAGAGATGACTCCAGACATGCCTTGACTAGAGTCCCCTGATGTTATGAGGCCCTCAGTTCCTTTGGAAGCCTCTTGCTGTGCCCTTCCCTGGGCTGGCTTCTTAGGAGACAGACAGAGGAGGAAGGGGCTCAGCTTTGTGTCCTGAGGGTTTGGATTTCTTACCTGGGATTTCTCTTTGTTGTTTGCCTTCCTACTAGGATGAAGTGATCAAAGTCCGAACAGATACCAAATTAGACTTCAATCTAGAAAAAAGCAGAGTAAAAGAATTGGTATGTTCATTTGTTAACAATAAATTCTGAATTAATTTCTTTTCAGGAGAATGCTTGGTTAAGTCTTAAGTTTATACACAGATCACAGATACACTGTTCAATATACCTACTTTTTGGTGTTAGACAGTTTTTCTTTATTTTAATTATATTTTGGATTAGGGCTCAAATTTGATGCTTTCGAAAGTAACATTACAATCTTGGCCAAATTGATTTTAAATATTTTGTTTCAGTAATATTAGACATGTTACATAGACATTAATAAAGAAATTAAACTCAATCTTGATCTGCTTAATACTTAAATCTCCACAGGCCCTAGTCTTTAAAAGTTAAGTTGATTATCTCAGAGTTGAATAATATTAAATTATTAATATTAAATAATAAGTCCTACACTGAAATTCAAGATTAAAATGGATTTCTATATTGTCTTTTAAATGCAGTGAGAAGTTGTATGTCCTCATAAAGATATGTGTAGGGTTGCCTCAAGTGATTTTTAACCCTGTCTGGATATTCGGCTATCCTCTTGCTCAGACTTTATTCAGATTTGGTAATATTAGTCAGACACCTTTTTATTCTTGGCATAATAAGAAGCATAGCATATAGAGCATTTTTCACTAACACAAAACTGAATACACATGCAGCAACTGAGTACTCACCTATGTTCATGTCTTCCCATTTTTAAGATTCGCTTTTAATTAAAATGTGCTGTAATGATAAATTAACCTAATATTGAAATTCAAACAAGTAAACTACTTGTGTTTTGAAACTGCCCCTGGATTTCAAGAGTGAAGTTAAGCTCCAGTATGAAAAACAATTATTATGGCCATGTAACCTGTTTTTCTATTCTTGAACACTTTTCAGTCATGAAGATTAAATCCCCTATTATTACTAAGATATTTAACGACCACAAGTGTATGCCTAGTATTTAGAAGAGGAGAAACTCTTTTGGTTACCTTTTTCCCTGTGGGTTGTGTACTTAGGAAAAACTCCAAATTCACTTGATTTAGGAGATGATTATGTGCCTGTAGCTAACCAAGCTGGGAAGCAATCCATCTAGGAGATTGGAAACTATAGGACTAAATAGAGGATTAAAACCAGTGAGTGTATTTGTTTCACTAACCTAGCTGAGAAGTTGTTCTTGGTAATCCTAGACTGAGATTACTCTGAAGCACAGGGTGGTAGTATATTATGCAGCTAGTATGCATGTTACATGCATTGAAGAAGAGCTATTTGGCCCTCTCATTCTCTTGGTAGATTAAATATCAAATTAATTTAACTGTGGTATTTGCAGACAGTTTCAAAAGAAGTATGGCATATAATGTAGATTTGGGGTGCAGGGAGATGGAGACACTTTTTTAAAAATTATGGCAATGTCAAGATTTAGGCTTTTCTCTTGTGGATAAATCAATAATTGTGTTAGTGAAGACAAGCGTTTAAAGGTGCAGAAAAGTCCAGTTCCACACTGCCCTCTAGTGGCAATTGATGCATCGTGCTCTCCTGGCCTAAAACCCTGACATTTAAAGTACATTGTTCTTTGGTTTTGTGACTAGTCTAAATCAAACTAAGATTTGCGGTTTGGGGGCTTTTCAGGGTTTTTTGTTGTTCGTTTTTCTTTTTTTACTTCTCAACAGTGCTATTTTTATACTTTATCTCCCTCATAGTTCCAGGAGGACATTTTATGCCGGGAAGTTTCTGTATTCCTCAAGACATGAACTTTTTCCCTCATGACAATGTTAATTTAGGCTTTAACATTCTTCATTTAAATTACAGATTGTCATTTGCTCAATTAAATCCTAATGCCCAGTACTAAGGAGATAAGTCTGATTTCTGACTTAGTATCAGCGAAACTACACTAAGTCTTTTCATGGACATTACTAGCCAAAGGCAAGATATGTTAATTCTAGGTAGATTTAATCAGTTCCTTTAGTAACGCTGAACTGTGACTGCACCCAAGTGTATTTTTTTTAATTACTATTAGAACCAATATGTGGTGATGTAGCATATTTCCTGTATTTATGTATTTACATTGTGTTTTATAATCACAGCACAATGTCTTTGTCAAAGAGTAAAATTCCTCACAGCCATTTTTCCTCTAACTGTATATCTTTCCTGTCTTTTATTTAAGCCTTAAGTAGTGACCTGTTTTACGTATAGTTATGATAGGATAGCTCCTAAATTGAGTTGTGTCTCTGTCATTGTCAGCCCTCAAAAATAAAAAGCATAAGGCTCAACATCCATCTAAATTGGTCCCAGGGAATGCTGTTGTTAGAGTGGGAGGGACTGAAAGACATCGCAGCGAAGAAAGGAAAAGAGGAACATGGCAGAGAGAGGTGACAGGGGGCAAAAGGGGGTCCAGATGTTGGAAGGATGAGTGGGTGTGAATAAGAAACATCAAATAACAGTGTAAAGAAAGCGACAGGTAGCTCTTTTATACCAGAGGCGATCTGTTGGTGTTACACATTCTAGAAAGTACTGAGTGCTGAGTATTTAAGGCACCACCAGAGAGGGAGAAGAGAGGCGTAGTTCAGGATCTAACCTGTGTTACATGTTTGTTTCAGTATTCACTAAATGAAAGGAAACTGCTAGAACTGAGAACAGAAATAATGGCATTGGTAAGAAATGTGATTTTGATTTCTCTTTGTCATTTTATTCCTCTCTGCTTCATCCCATGCATGGCTGTTTGAAATTATGTATCATAGAAAGATTTATGCAGGTTTAGTGATGCTTAAAAATTTTACTAAACTACATGCAACATGAAAATGGCCGTCTTAAGCGCTATTAAGTATGTGGTATCAGTAGTGTTAAGTACATTCAGATTTGGGGGCACCCATCACCCCTGTCCATCACAGAACTCTTTTTATTTTATAAGACTGAAACTCTGTACCCCTCAGACACTAACTCCTTGATCCCCCTTCCCCAAGCCCCTGGCAATCACCATTCTACTTTGTATCTCTGAATTTAACTATTCTCGATACCTCATATAACTAGAGTTATATAGTACTTGTCTTTTTGTGACTGTGGTATTTCACTTAACATAATGTCCTCAAGGTTCATCCATGTTGTTGCAAATGGTGAGTTTTTCTTTCCTTTTAAGGCTGAGTTGTATTCCATTATATGTAAGGGCCATCTGTCGATGGGCACTTGAGTTGATTCCACCTTTGGGTGTTGTGAATAATGCTGCAGAGAACATGGGTGTGCACGTACCTGTTGGAGTCCCTGCTTTCAGTTCTTTTGGGTATATACCCATAAGTGGGTGTGATAAAAGTTGTTCATTTAACAAAATACCTTAATGAAAAATAATTATCCTAATGAAAAATTTAAATTTTAAATTTTCTTAATGAAAGTTTTATTTTAAAAGTTTAAATCTCCATCATTAAAGAATGAATTTGTCTAATGTTTTTATTTTATAGTGTTTACTTATGACATGCATCCTGTGTTACCATCCTGTGTTACCTGGGGGCTCTGAAGCCACAGGAATTTCCCATGCGAGAACCCTAGAATAGTGGAATATTCCTCTGGAGTACTGTTCTATGCCTCCAGGCATTTGTTGCCTTATTCCCTTGCCTGCAAGCCATAGGGAACTACTTAGGTGCTCTAGGAGTTTTAGTGAAGCCTTCCCAGTGTTTTTATGCATTAATGCAATCACACAGCCCCTTTACAGCATCAACCAAACCCACTGCCTTTGGGGGGCTAATTATGTATCAAGTTTGACTGTGTAGTATTTGAGGAAGGACACAAATTGGCCCTTGATAGCCAAGCCTCATAGTAATGAAACTCTTGATGCTTGAATTGCGAAAGAAGAAAGCGTCAAAAAACTGTGACTAGAAAGAGCATCAAGACAAGCACTGCTGCTTTTAGATTACCTAAGGCTCCGTTCATTTCTTACAAGCATTTCTGTGTTTACCGTGCACCTTTCACTGAGGAGGATTTAGAAGGATGAGACGTAGTCATTGCCTTTGAGAACAGATTGGCTTCATAATGTGACATCATATGTAGAATAACCTAGAGCTTACAAAAACTTTTTCACATAGATCATCACATCTGATTTCCTAAACAGCCTGTGTGAAGGCAGGGCCAATGATATATTTTTTTCCCCAACAGAAGATAACAGGCCTGAAGAGGTTAAGGATTCTGACCAGTGCAGCATTGTGTGAGGATGGTAGAATGAAGACTAAAGGCCAGGCCCCCTTAGTCTTTCCTGTGACTTCACCCTGTCAGGAAGGAGCTGGGAGGGAACACAGAGGGGATGGGGCAGTGTTCTAATGCTGTGATTCTCTTTGTTTTGAAAGCATGCCCAGCAAGACCGGGCCCTCACCCAGACCGATAGAAAGATAGAAACTGAGGTTGCTGGCCTGAAAACCATGCTTGAGTCGCACAAGCTTGATAATATTAAATATTTAGCAGGTAAGCTATTTAATACCTGAGTATTTAAAACAACATGAAAATAAAGCAAAATGATACAGTAAGTCAGTGACAGATACCGCATTGCATTGATTCTAACACTTTAAAAAATATTCTAACATCTCTGAAGTTAGAAGTCACCAAAGAGGAAGAGAGAGGAGTTAACAGTTTCCAGTAGATGGAGTATCATACTCTAAATGGCACTTATTCCTTCTTAGTAGTAAATAAAGTAATGGTGTCCTTTACAATTGATAGAATTTTAAATGTGGTTAAGATAGTTTAACTGTGTAGTATTTGGGGAAAGACACAAATTGGGCCTTTGTAGCCAAGCCTCATAGTAAAGAAACTCTTCATACTTGAATTGTGAAAGAAGAAAGCTTCAAAAATTGAACTATAGTTATTTGGGATTTTAGTGAAATTCAAAGCAGGGACTATTTTATGGGTAAAATGGAAGGTTGTTTGAGTGTGACCTTTCTGCTTCGGTGAGTGACATTCCTTTTGGGGAGTTATTTTACTGATTCATGTACCCCTCCCAAAAAAATTAGCCATTATTTCAAGTCAGATTTAACTTTTGGATGAATCAAATATTTTAAAGTTACAGCATTATTTAACTGTGAAGTTTTGCTCTTTACATGAAAGTATGTGCCCTATATACACATACACATACTTTGTGACCATGGGATTTTTGTGATTCTAAACTTTATTCTTTGAAAAGTTTTCTTGAATGTTGGTTACATGTGTACTTTGCAGATGATTTCAAGGTGTGAGGTTTGTTTTTTTTTGTTTTTTTTTTTGTTTTTTTTTTGAGTTGGAGTCTCACTCTGTCACCCAGACTGGAGTGCAGTGGCACACTCCCGGCCACCGCAGCCTCGACCTGCTGGGCTCCAGTGATCCTTCTGCCTCAGCCTTCCAGGTAGTTGGAACTACAGGCGCGCACTACCACGCCCGGCTAATTTTTTGATTTATTGTAGAGATGAGGTCTCACTTGCCCAGGCGGGTCTCAAACCCGCGGGCTCATGCAATCCACTCACCTCAGCCTCCCAAAGGTGTGGGATTATAGGCTGAGCCACCGAGCCTGGCTGAGGTTTGTTTTTTTAACAGGCAGATTTTTTTTTACAGAATGGCACGTTGGGGAACAATCTAAGTTTCTAGGTTTTCTTTTTTTAATTTTCTTGGCAGATAGGTGAATACATGTGTTTTCTTAATAAAAAGATATTCCCTCAAGTACCTGTTAATAAAACTAATAGTACTCTCAACTGTTTTTTTCTTACAGGATCTATATTTACGTGCCTAACAGTAGCTCTGGGATTTTATCGCCTGTGGATATAATAAAGTATCTATTTAAAGAGATTTCTATTGTTTTGCCTTAAGAATATCAGATTTTTGTCTCTTTTTTTGTTTAAAATTTTAATCCTGATTTTGACTTAATGCATTTTATTTATTTTTGTGTGAATTATGGGCAAATAGCCTAGGTAAAGATGTCAGGAATTCCATAATTGTTCCTTCCACCTTTTCTGCATAGTTGACTTTGTGACTGAGTGGTGGACAGCGCACTGAAGACTCCACGCAGCTGGACCAGTGAGCCTGGCGTAATCTGTGGTGCATTCCAAGAGTAAACGTGTGTAATTCTCCACAGTTTTACATCTTTTGTCACATAGAGGATTCGGGGGTCTATGGAAAGGGCACAGTGGCTTTAATGAGTGCTGAAGAATCATTGAAACAGAACTGATCCTCGGCGTGGAACCCTGCCTGAGTTTGTGGGACAGCATCTGCTTTCTTCTGGTCTTCGTCTACTTTTTACACAAGGGATTCTCTCAGCTTTCCTTCTGTGGGATATCTGAATGTCCAGATAGTGTATATACTTTTTATAAATGAAACTTACGTCATTGAATATGCATGTGCCCATGCCCAGATGAGACTGTAGACTTTCAAAATTAGAGAACTGTTATGCCCAGCAGCATCTAGATTGGTTTGTTTTGTTGTTAAAGACATTCTCATACATATCTCACCTCTGTATTTAAAACAAATGCATTCTAGGTGCAACTGGGGTTATTTTGGAGAAGCTTATTCTCATCCAATTTAAATGACTGGCACATAGGCAAGAATAAGCATTTTATGAACAGTGGCACTGAGAGAACCTCTTCTATCTTCTCCACATACACACGTATGCACACAGTCTAGTACAGTGGAGAAGCCACATGAGGAGTTCTTGATCAGATTGGTAGAATGAATTACCCATTGCCACCGTCCAACCACAGTGGGGGGAAAAGGCTACCTTCTGTCCATTGGATGTCACTTCTAAATTCTGGGAAGTGTAAGGCATTGCCCTTGTAGAAAGCATTTGTGTAGTCCAAAGATTCTGAGATCCTTATAATATCAAGTACTTCTGCATTAGTGAGAACCATTTCACAGTGAAGTCTCATAATTCAATCTTTCTTAAGTAGATCAAAAATCGTCTTAACTGCTTAATAAAATATTTTATCAATATATTCTCCCCCTTTCAGAGAAGTGGCCCCAGAGAAGTGAACATTTAGCATTTGCCTTAAGCATCGAATGGCGTCCTCTTAAGGCCATGTTCAGAACTGCTTCCTGCCGCTGATTAGTCAGAGCATGGAGAAGGTAGCACAGCCTGACAGGTTTATCAAGTCACACCTCCAAAAAAGAGACTCCCAAGATGAAAAAGGTCCCCGTGTAATGATGTTTCAAAGTAAATGCTAACCTTGTATAGGGCAAAAATAGTGAAGTGTCCTTATATCCTGATGAAATATTTTTTGAATACCATTGGTGGAGTGACATTCTTGGATCTTCTAAAAGTATTCCCACATGTCATGTCCTCCTGATGATAGCAGGCTGCATCATTCTGTCACTTACCTTGGGCCTTTGACTCTGCTGTAGAGTTCTCTGCACTCTGCAGTACAGAAGCAGCCTTTTTTTTTTTTTTGGCCTTGGCAACAATGGACTCTTCTTTTGATGGTGTAGACTGCATGAGTGTCTGGAGGTGAGGTGGGTTCAAGACTGTGTTCTCTTTATTTAGTCAGTTATATTCTAAAAGCATTTGAGCCAAAAACGCAAGTGTACCCTTCCTTCCCACTGCTAACTTGGACGTCTGAGCAGTGTAAGCATGCCATGGTTAGACGCAGTATTGAGACTTTGTGAGCTACTCCGGCTCGCAAGAATTCATGTCACCCTAGGAATGTAGGCATTGGCACTAGGAAGGGGGGAAGATGGCTGGCAAAACTTCCAGGTAGCAATCTGTGTTTAGTATGTGGGAAATCAGTCACAGCGCTACCCTGAACACTACCCATGTAGACACAGCTGGAGGGGACACTGTCCAGTGCCTGCAGCAGAACCTCAAGTGGACAACACCTGTAGTTCCTTCTCTTGAATAAGTTGTTTCATTCTTGGAGGCCACCTCTGCATCCCTGCTTTCTTCTCTCCTCTCCCTTGCCCTTTAGCTTTTTTTTTTTCCCCTAAGAGGCGGGGTCTTGCTCTGTCATGAGACTGAAGTGCGGTGACACAGTCATAACTCTGCAGCCTCACGCTCCTGGGCGCAAGTGATCTCCCCCCTCAGCCTCCCAAGTAGCTAGGATTACAGATGCACACCACTATACCTGGCTAATTTTTTAAAATATATTTTGCAGAGGGTCTCACTATGTTGCCCAGGCTGAGGTGGGAGGACTGGGCTCAAGCAGTCCTCCCACCTCAGCCTCCAAAGTACTGGGATTACAAGCATGAGCCACTGCACTTGCCCCTAAAAGAGCCTCAGTTTCATTCCTTTCCTGTGCCATAAATAAGCAAAACCTGTTTGGGTGTACATTTATTTACTGGAAGCAAGCATTTTTATTTCTGTGTTGGTTTTAGTCCCTCAGCTGGTTGTTTTCTAGCTTAATATGCAGCAAAACTAAATCTGAATCTTTTTAAAATGAGTGTTTTTCCCTGAACTACACCAAGCACCTCAGTGGAAAGGCTTGACTCAGACCAGAAGTCTTGCTGGCATTTGTCTCAGAACATTGGAAAAACAAAAGTCCTGATAGCCTCAGCAAACATAACTCCATGTGCCTAGCCCATCTTCGTCTCACCTCCACACTGCTGTTCCCTCTGTCGCTGTGCGTAGTGACATAAACTTCCCTCTTACTTGCTAACCTCCTCCTTTCCAGCATCTGCCTGTTAATTAACCATGTCAGTATTGGAAAGTGTGTCTCTTCCTGTACCCTCGTATGCCGTGTTCTGAGAATTTTGCATCATTCTAAACAAATACCATCTAGAACTCATGTCTAGAAAACATTGACTTTAATATTATCAAATTTGTTGTGACTTTTTTAGCACTAAAGCAAAAGCATGTTAAATGGAAATAATTTATTATTTATGTATATATAATGTTTGAGAACACTTAACCTTTTGTTGGGGAAATAATTATCTTTCTACAGATTTAAACTTAACGTTCCTTTGATATTAGACCAAATCATTTCTTAACCCTTTTGCTACTTAAGCAAATATGCAATTACATTTTATTATCCAATGGAGTAATTGTAATATTTTTATTATCTAAAATAAAATAATTATATGTAACATACACATTTCTAACTGTTCAAGTTGAATATGAAATACTAGAATAGCTTCCACTTGGAACAACTGAATTTCAACTATTCCATACAATTGTATAATGATAACAGTGGTGATTAGAAGTAAATCTAACACTTAAAAATTTGGATATACGTAGAGAGTAAATTTGAACATGATTATTTGATTTACAAAATAAATTCTCATTATTCATTAGCATGCTTGTATAAAATAACCATTTGTTTGAAGGGAAATGCTGAGTGAGGTTTATACACAAGTATTTAGAAATGCACAGGTTTTTAAAAATAGCTATGAGGATTCATGGACAACAAAATCAGGCCAGCTTTAGCAAGAAAGGATTTCCTTTTTTGGCTTCCATAACCAAAGTTCAGGAAGGGCAAAACTCAAATGCCATCATCAGAATTCACCTCTCTGCACTTCTTACCAACACTTCTTCTCTGGAGGGCATGATCCTCCCAGACCTACTTCTTCAAGCACAGAGAGCCTGTCTGTCTGCAGGAGACGCCCAGCACATCCCCTCACAGCACGGCGGTGGGAGAGTCCCACTCAGCTTGGGAGGGAAGGCTCTCAAGTGAGCAGTGGGGCACCAGTGAGTGGAAGGTCTTGAGAGGGACCCACACTTCACTGTCCGAGCATGGGCCCACCTCACCAACTGAGCTCCTCTCTCTTGAGTGACACAAATGTCTGCTCAAGAGGACACCAAGAACACCTTGGACACGTGGGTAAATGAACTATAAAGGTAACCCGCAAATTCATTTCAGATACATTTCATTTTCTCCAACCAGAAATCTTGGGGCAAAGTTCCTGAAGAGCACACCACAGGTGTTGGGTAGGCAAAGGCCCTGAATGATGTGCACACTTAGCACTCAGGTTCAAAAACTGCAGGGTGTCAGGCTTTAGTCATCATCACACGTCTCTCTGAGGTCTGTATTTTGCATCAGCGCTATGTGAACAAACTAAAAACCTTTCCTTTGTGTTGGATCTTGGATCTCTTTAAAAATAAAAGAATTGTTTGAAAGAAAGGCATTTCCTAGAAATGGTTTTCTCTCTGGCATTCTACAACAGGGCTTCCCCAGTCGTGCTGCTACCAGCCATGTCTTCACCTTAATTCTGCAGTTTCCATAGCAGAGGGACTGGAGTGGCCACTGTTGGTCACCAGGGCTAAACCTCAGTCTCCTGAGTACCTGGAACTACATACGTAAAAGACCAGAATATGCAGATAACTATTTTTTAGGCCAATGCCTTCAGCAATGAGTAGGTGAAACGTGGGCGTTTTATAAGGTCCTAACTTGTCCTTTCATTTTAAATGAATTCTTTTTTTTTCCCCCACATACTTTATGTATTGGTAAACCCTAGGGATTAGCTTAGTACTTAAGCCAGGACGCTGGACTCCTAGTTTAAAACCCTTTAAGCAAAGGGTTTTAAAAATACCTGTACTTCCTATCAGCTGGGTGCAGTAGACTTTGGGAGGCTGAGGCAGGATAGCTTGAGCCCAGGAGTTTGAGACCAGCCTGAGCAACATAGCAAGACCTCATCTCTGCAAAAAATCAAAAAATAAGCCAGTGTGGTAGTGCACGCCTGTAGTTCCAGGTACTCAGGAGACTGAGGTAGAAGGATTGCCTGAGTCCAGGACATCGAGGCTGCGGTGAGCCATGATCGTGCCACTGCACTCCAGCCTGGGTGACAGAGTGAGACCCTGACTCAAACACAACAATGAAAACAACAACATCAACAACAAAAAACCCACAACATTCTCCCAGGAGAAAAGGCACAGATGCTTTGACATTTCATAGCATGAAAGTCAGTGTCTTCCTAACACAGAAGTACTTTTTACTCCTTCTCTTTTACATTTGTAGAGTACTTCATGCTCTACATGAACTTCACAGCATTCCAAGACTGCCGTAATAGGCAGTGTCTAGCCACCTCAAGAATTTCTGTCTGTGAAAACCTCAGCCCTTTAGACTGCGAGGAAAAGACAGAAGCCCAGAGAATCAAGATACTCTGAACTCATGAAAACACTAACATATATATACTTGTGTTGACATTTGTATCAGGTGAATGTTTTCAACTGTGGGTACTGTGAAACAAGCTGTAGCTTACACTCAATGACTTTTATTACTTACATCTAAGATGGGTAGATGATCCTCAGGGTTGGACTGGCAGCTCAACGGTGCCTTCAGGGAGTGGGGCTGTTTTGATCTGTCTGCTAGCTTTGACCTTCCGGCTGGGGTTATCTGATCACAAGAGCGCTGCCACAGCTCCAACATCACATCCTCACTTGGCAGCATCCAAAGCCAGAAGGGAGAGAGGTGCAAAAGGGCCCTTCTCGTGTGTCTCTCCTTTAAATCATAGAGGAAAGTCTTTTCCAGAATCTTCCCTGCCACAGAAATCCCCTTATGCCTCGTAGACCAAGTGGGTCACACAGGTTGCAAAAAAGTAATGTTTAGCTTTTTCAGCTCCTCTGATAGGAGGAGGGAAGGAATGAGAAAGCTGGAAATGGTTGTTGCCTTGACATTCAACAGTGTTGGTTACAAGGTTCATGAAAAGAAAACACAGGCTGCACACTCAAGAGAACCATACAGTTCGTGTTAAGTTGCCATTCCTTAGTAGCTAGAAACACTCTGGAATGTTCCTTTTATTTCCAGTGGTATGTGGGTAATTTCATTTCATTCTGTTTCACATAATATTTTTACTGGCTTTCCAACCAAATTTTCAATTAGTTTCTTTTTACATTATGACTAGTTTGTGGGATCCCCCATAGTTCTGGATTAATGCAGATGCTTAATAGAAAAAATAAATTCACATACACACTTGGGTATTTCTCAAAAAGTCTCAACTTATATGAGGGGACTTCAAAGCGTTCATGGAAAATGGAGTTAAAAGATAAAAATATAAATATAAACTTTATTTCTAAACATAAGCTTCATCAAGGTCAAGACCCTTGTGTAAGCAATGATACCATGTAGTCCAATACCTAAAGGACTGAGGGTCCTGGGAATTTAGCCCTGTCAATGCCATCTTTTTTTACATTACTATTATTATTATTTTACATATACATAATTTTTTTTTTTTTTTTGCAGAGACCAGATCTTGCTATGTTGCCCAGACTGTTAACTCCTGGCCTCAAGCGATCCGCCTGGGCCTTCCAAAGTGCTGGGATTACAGGAGTGAGCTACCATGTTCAGCCTTTACATTATTAACTGAAGAAAAATGAATGCTCTTTAAAGATTTTTTTAAGATTAGGAAACAAAAAAGATGTCAGAAGGAGACATATCAGGACTGTAAAGGAGACGGCTGATGATTTTCCCTCAGAACTCTTGCAAAATTGCCCTGGTTTGATGAAAAGAATGAGCGGGAGCATTGATGTGGTGGAGAAGGAATCTCTGGTGATGCTTTCCTGGGCATTTTTCTGCTAAAGCTTTGGCTGGCTTTCTCAAAACACTCTCATAATATGCAGATGTTGTCATTCTTTGGCCCTCCAGAAAGTCAACAAGCAAAATGTCTTGAGCATCCCAAAAAAACTGTTGTCATGACCTTTACTCTCAACCAGTCTGCTTTTGCTTTGATTGGACCACTTCCACCTCCGTGGGGCCATAGCTTTGATTGTGCTTTGTCTTCACGATTGCAATAAAACCATGTTTCACTTCCCATTACAATTCTTTGAAGAAATGCTTCAGGATCTTGATCCCACTTGTTTAGAATTTCCATTGGAAGCTCTGTTCTTGTCTCAGCTGATCTGGGCGCAGTGGTTTTGGCACCCATCAAGTGGAAAGTTTGCTCAACTTTAATTTTTTAGTCAGAATTGTGTAAGCTGAGCCAATTGAGATGTCTGTGGCATTGGTTATTGTTTCTGTTGTTAATTGTCAGTCCTCTTCAATTAGGGCATGGACAAGATTAATTTTTTTTCCCCTCACAAATTGACATGGTTGATATGCCACTGCCGGCATCAACTTCCACATCATCTTGTCCCTTCTTAAAATGAATGATCCGTTTGTAAATTGTTGATTTGGGGAAGGCATTGTCCCTTTAAACTTTTGGTAAAGCATCACTAATGTTACCATCCTTCTACCCAAACTTCACCATAAATTTGAAGCCTGTCCTTGCTTCAATTTTAGCAGAATTCATGTTGATCCAATAGAGGCTGTTTTCAAACTTATGTCATCCTTCTTTTTTTTTTTTTTTTAAGTTGGAGTCTCACTCCGTTGCCCAGACTGGAGTGCAGTGGCACACTCACAATCAATGCAGTCTCGACCTGCTGGGCTCCGGTGATCCTTCCGCCTCAGCCTTCCAAGTAGCTGGAACTACAGGCGCGCGCTACCACGCCCGGCTAATTTTTGATTTATTGTCGAGATGAGGTCTTGCTAAGTTGCCCAGGCGGGTCTCGAACCCGCAGACTCAGGCAATCCACTCACCTCAGCCTCCCAAGGTGCGGATTACAGGCTGAGCCACCGAGCCTGGCTGGGTTAGGGTAAATGTAATGTTAGGATGAGGGTTAGGGTTAGGGTCAGGGTTAGAGTTAGGGTAGGGGTTAGATTTGAAGGTTTGGGGATAGTGTTAGGGTAAGAGGTTAGGGGATAGGGTTGGATTAGAATTGGATTTGGAGTTTAGGTTTTGTATTTTAGGATTTAGGGTTAGGGTAAGGGTTAGGGTCATGGTCCGGATTTGGGGTAGGGGTAGTGTTAGGGATAGGGATATGGTCAGGTTAGAATTAGGTTTAGGGCGTTAGGGTTAGGGTGTTAGGGCTTGGGTCATGGTTGTAGTTTGAGTTAGGGTTAGGGTAGAGTTTGGGTTAGGGGGTAACGTTAGGGTCAGGGTTAGGGTTGAAGTCATGGTTGGAGTTGGGGTTTAGGCTTTAGATTTCGGTTAGAGTTAGAGTTATGGTTGGGGTTGGGTTTTAAGGCTTAGGATCAGTTTCAGGATTAGAGTAGGATCTGTGTCAGGGTTTTGAGCTTAGAGTTAGGGTTACGCTTAGGATAGTGTCAGTGTCACGGGTTAGGGTTGGGCCAGGGTCTGGGACGGATTCAGGGTCCGGGGTTAGGGTTAGTGTTAGTGTCAGGTGTTAGGGTTGGGTTTTGTATGGAGTAGTTGCAGGTTTAGTGGTTAGGGTCAGGATCAGGGTCGGGGTTAGTGTCAGTGTCAGGGGTTAGGGTCTAGGGTTAGGGTTGGGGTCAGGGTCAGGGTTTGGGGTAGGCCTAGGTGTAATTCAGGGGTTAGCCTTAAGTGTCAGGGTCAGTGGCCTGGGTCAAGGTTCAGGGTCAAGCGTTTGTGGTTAAGGTTAGTGTTGTGTTAGTGTTGTAGGTAGGGGTAGGGACATGTTTAGGGGTAGGGTTAGGGTCATGGTTAGCGTTAGAGGGTCAGTGTTAGAGGGTCAAGGTTAGGGTTAGGGTTAGTGTCAGGGTTTGGGGTTAAGATGTTAGGGTTAGGGTTAGAAGGTTAGGGTTTGTTTGGTGTTAGGGCTTGTGGTTAGGGTTCGGGTTGGGGTTAGTGTTAGACTTAGATAGGGGTCAGTGTGGTTAGGGTCATGGTTAGGGCTAGTAATAGGGTTGGGAAGGGGTAGGTTTAGATTTAGGGTTAGTTTTTGGTTAGGTTTAGGTTTCGAGTAGAGGTGGTGTTAGGGTCAGCGTTGGGGTCATGGTTGAGTTTTGGTTAAGGTCAGGTTAGTGTTAGACTTAGATAGGGGTCAGTGTGGTTAGGGTCATGGTTAGGGCTAGTAATAGGGTTGGGAAGGGGTAGGTTTAGATTTAGGGTTAGTTT
>CAUYQG010029873.1:0-17489 GCA_963574415.1 Tarsius wallacei
ATTTTAATTTTTTTAAACTTTAAACTTTTTTATTTTAAAATTGTGGGATTGTAATCCCGCACCTTTGGGAGGCTGAGGTGAGTGGATTGCCTGAGCCCGCGGGTTCGAGACCCGCCTGGGCAAGCGAGACCTCATCTCTACTATAAATCAAAAAAAAAAAAATTAGCCGGGCGTGGTAGCGCGCGCCTGTAGTTCCAGCTACTTGGAGGGCTGAGGCGGAAGGATCGCCAGAGCCCAGCAGGTCGAGGCTGCGGTGGCCGAGAGCGGCCACTGCACTCCAGTCTGGGAGACAGAGTGAGACTCCAACTCAAAAAATAAAAAATAAATAAAAAATAAAAAAAATAAATAAATAAAATTGTGGGATACAAGTCAGGGTTGGGTACACAAATATTCATCCTGCAGTTACCCTTGTTGATGAGGTGTGCCCCCCAAGGCAGATTTTGACTACTGTCACTCCCAACTCCATGTCCCACCCCTACCCCGCAGTTTCCCACTACTGTCAATTCTTTTCTTATAGTATTACAGTAGCTGTTCATGGTCCACTTATGACTGAGAACATGTGATACTCATTTCTGTTTCTGTGAAAGATCACTCAGTGTTATAGATTCCAATTCCATCCAGGTTGCTGCGAAGTTCATGATTTTGTTCTTCTTCATGACTGAGTAATATTTCATCATGTATTTGTATCACATTTTTTTTATCCAGTCCTCTTTTGATGGGCAGCACGGTTGGTTACATGTTCTTGCTATTGTGAACAAGACTGTGATAAATGTACGTGTGCAGCTATCTTTTTTATAATTTTAGTTCTTCCAGGTATATTCCCAGTAGGGGGATTGTGGGATCATATGGAAGGTTGATTTTTGGAGCTTTTAGGAATTGCCACACCGATTTCCACAAAAACTGTACTAGTTTACACTCCCACCAACAGTGTAGAAGTGTCCTTTTCACCACATCCTCTCCAGCATCTGTTATTTTTTGAGTTATTGATGATGGCCATTCTGACTGGAGTTAGGTGGTATCTCAGCAGACCTCATCAAACTGACAAGTTTCTGAAAAGCCAAAGAAAAAATCAAGTGAGCAGGGAGACAGCCCACAGATTGGGAACAAATATTTGCCAACTCCATGTCTGACAAAGGCCTAACATCTAGAATCTATGAGGAACTCAAATGTGCTGAAAATAAAAAACAAACAGCTCCATTACAAAGTGGGCAAAATATATGAATAGACAGTTCTCAAAAGAAAACATTCGAGCAGCCAACAGATACATGAAAACATGTTCAGCCTCACTAGTCATCAAGGAGTTGCAAATGTAATTAATTCTTGAATTGCATTCCAGGATCATTTGAGACCAATGATCTCAGCCTTTGAATTTCCCAAGCTCCAGATAATTTCTTGAGTATTGAAAGTCATTAGAAAATTTGCTGTTCCCAAAGTCATAGTAAAATCAACAGATACACAGTTATACAATTAAAAATCCAAAAATTATTTTACCTCCATAAAAGTGTTTTTGGTTTTTCCTTTATTCAGCAAGTATTTATTAAGTGCCTAAAGGAAGTAAGTTTTCTATTAGGCACTTGAAGTGTAGAAATCTCTATTTTCATGGAGAGAATATGCTTTGGTAAGACAGATGATAATGATCAAGCAATCTCATAAAGACACAAATGTTATGTGGAAAGTAAAATAGAGTAACTTTCCAGAGAGTAACTGGGTAGGAAGTGCTAATTTATTATAGGTATTCATGAAAGGCTTTCCTTAGCAAGTGATGTCTCAGTCAAGACTTGAATAATAAATATACAATCATGTAAAATATGGGAATTAAATAGTTCAGAATATATTTAACAATAAATAAATATTATGTCCAGGAACACAGCAAAATAGAGATATAGTCAACTTCCACCCAGGAATCAACATTGTTTATATGAAAACTTGCTTTAGGAAAAAAAAAAAATCTTCTACTTCCAATATTCTAGCTTCTTTTAAAATATGGTACTATAAAAAATGAATATAAAAAATAATAGTGTGAAATAGTTGATGCTGTTTATGGTCCAGATTGGAGGATTAGTTTCTAAGCTATGCTTGTGATACAAATCTGTTGTTCCAAACCCTTATTTCGGTCTCTGATAAGATTAAGCTGATATGTTTTAATCGTGTCTCCCAATTACAATGAAGTAGCTTTTCTTTCAACTGTCTAATTTGCTAGCTCCCTCTACTTCAGATATTCTGAAAAATCTTTAGCCATCTTAATAACTTTCAGAGACCTTGAGATATATAATCTAGACTGGTTTAAAAGAGATAAGTTTCCCCTTGCACTTACTTTGTCAGTATTATCATCTCAAAGTCTGACTCTACATATAATGGAAGTGATGGCTTAGCTGATAAGTATAAGATAAAACAAAGATGTCTGCAATTCTGAATGTAAAGTCCAAATAATTCACATCAATGCACTCAAAAAGAATTTTTGGAACAGTAGTAGTTATGCTGGCATTTGCCTTTGTAGTAGTATATCCGGGCAATCAGGGATTTGATTACCTTTTCTTGATATACTGAAACTTCCAATAATTAAAAATACCAAAGTAAAAAAAGTCAGAGAAGCAGCATAACTCAAAGAATAATTACATGCAGTCACATACAAACTTGGGAAATTAACTCCTTTTTATTAAGCAACACTGTTTCTTAAAATATAGTGGTTATGAAAAGTGTCAAAAAGAGATTTTATATTAAATCAAAATTCAAATGATAATGTAAATTAGGAAATTTTACTGCCTATGACCTGACAACTTTAATTAATCAGGATTCTTCACTTTCAGGCATTTTCCTAGGTGCTTTAAAGTTTTCATTTTGTTCAGTCTCAAAGTGTCCTGATTAGATCCATTTTATAAAAGAAGAAACTGAGGTTAAAGGTTACGCAAGGTCATTGTGGTAGACTGGTTAATCTTTGAGTAGACCCAAAGAAATAAAGTTTTTACTCCCTGTAAGAAACTGTAAAAGGCATGGAAACAGAACTTCTGGAGGAGTGCTGACACCTTGGATTTGGCTCAGTGAAAATGATTTTGGACTATGACATACAGATCTGAAAGCGAATCAATGTATGTCGTTGCAAGTCATCAAGTTTGTAGTAATTTTTTAAAGTGGCTATATGAAACTAATATAATCATAAAGATTAAAATGTTGAATACCAGATTAGAGCCAATATGTCTCTCCATTTTTTTCTAATATATATCCTTGTTATGTTGCTTCCTAGGCGATACTTGTAGTTGCAAGTATAAAGCAATTAACTGTAAATTGTTTACTTGAATTTATAATTTCATGAGACAATCCAAATTTGTAGATCAAGTATATGCATCCACTTTAAAATATCAGCTCCTTCACCTAAAACTGGATTATTTATAAAGCATTTTAAAAGGTGGAACCTATGCATTGGCAAATTATTGGCACTAGTTATCTCCTTAGATTACCTTGTTTCAGAGACTTAGAGAAAATAGATTCTCAAAGATAGGCAAAATTTTCAACCTATTCTTTATCTATGAGTAAATCATGATCTAACATTTTGTATATACTTGTAAAATAAGTTTTGTGGCATAACCATTCCACCAATAATCACTGTTATGTTGTATTTTATAAATTTGGGAAGAGTTATGAAGAATAGCAGTTTGTGTTTACTTATCTGGCAAATACTAGAAAGATATAAAGAGAGAAGGCTTGAAGGCACAGCTGAAGAAATAAAGGGCACATCATCAAACTAGACAATTAATTAAATCACCCATTGCTATTTTGGGATGAGCCAAACACTGGAAGAATTTTTTTTTAAGGATAAATGCCCTTGTTTCTGGGAGAGGAAATGACAGTACAATCCAGACATTTCCAATTAAGAAAAGATCTACTTGTTGCTCAGATTCTAGAAAAGAGAGAGTAAATCAGAATTCAAAGCTGAAGAACATTTATAAGATTGGATATTTTGATGGGAGGACAGATAGTGACAAGATCTTAGGTTAAAGGTATAGAACTGAGAGACAGGGATAAGGAATCAGACCTCTGAGCTCATTAAGTCAAAGATTGCATCTTAGCATTAAAAATAAAATCAGTGTCTTGTCATGTGCTGAGGACTTGTCAACATAAGCTTAAACTTATTATAACTCAAACAGCATCATATTTGAATGAGCAGCAACAATGATATTTAGTATAAGAAGGTGAGGTGATAAATTTCTGTTTTAGGTTCAGTCTGGTCCTAGAAAATGGGGTCAAACTGAGCTTGAGGTGATTGGAGGGGGCAAGAGTAAAAAGAGAAGTTTCTTAAGACATTTTTGCAGTATTTTAAAAATAAAGGATGGATTAGACTAAGGTGAAAGTAGTGGAGCTGAAGGGAAGTAGACAACTTTACAATATGTTTTTAAGTTAAGGTACCAGGACTTGCAAATGACAAGTTAAATGTATGTCTTGTATGCATATAATTAGTGATGTGAGGGAGGAATGCAGGTAAAATAATTAATATGTCTAATAATTCACTGAGATTAGAAAGATTAGGAAAGAAACAGTATTATTAACTGATGGATTGATTTTTGGTGGAAATGAGAATAAAAAACCTGTTTTATTAGGTTTGTCATACTATGAGACTTTCAAGTGGAAATACAAAGCAATCAATGAGATATATAATGCTATAGTTCAGGTGAGACATATTTGGGAATTACATCCTATATATGATATTTAAAGCCATGTGAATTTATAAAATGACCAAAGGAGAGTATATATAGCAGAAAAGAAAATAGAGGCCAGCAACAAAATCTAAAGCATTTCTATCAGAGGGATACAGCAAATACAGATCAAGAAAAAGTGAAAAATAAAATAGAAGGGAGAATAAAAAAGGAAAAAAGAGTGAGACATGGAAACTGAGAAAGTGTGTTAGGAATAATCTAGTGGTCAAGATTGACTGAGAGGTTGTAAAAGATGAGGACAGGAAAATATCCCGTGGAATTGCTGAAAGGAAGGTTGTTAATCATGTTGACAAAGGCAATTCAAATGAAATATAGAACTTACAAGCCCCATTGAGGTAGGTTAAAGAGTGAATGTACAGCAAAGCACTGGAAAAAAATGTATATACAATATTGTTGAGGAGTTTTTCTTGGAGTGTAGGAATGTTGGAAAAATATGCGACTGTTAACAGAGAATGTGTTTTAATGCTAAGGGATATTGTAACATGCTTGTGTACAGAAGGAGCAAATGGCAGAGAGGAAAGGACTGACAATGTAAGAAAAACAAGGTATAACTGGAAGAGGTAAGACCTTAGGAAGGCAAGGGTGATACAGTCCTGGATCTCAAGCAGATATGGAGAAGGGGAGTTTCCCTTAAAGTGATATTTTCTCTACTATCACAAAAGAGAGCTAGTAAAATGTGAAAGCAAACACAGATTTTGTGATGGAAAGGTTAATCTTTTCCATATTATTACTTCTATTTTCTTATGTAGTCATCAAGTGAAGTAGTTAGCTTATGTAGGAGAGGGCTATGAATGATTTGTGGAAAGAGTTTATTTACTGAAACGTCTATATCACCAAGCACAATGCCCAGAACTTAGAAAATTCTTTATGTATTAAAAAAAATGAAGGAGCAGAAAGAAAGAGACACACACTCTCATACTCACACACACACAGACACACACACACACACACAGAGAGAGAGAGAGAGAGAGAGAGAGGGAGAGAGAGAGAGGGAGAGAGAGGGTGAAATAATCCTTTTTGTTAGCTAACAAGTAGAAAAGTTGACTTACAATGTATGGAAACAAAAGTGACTCCATTTTGGATGCTAATCCACCATGTTGACTTCTGATTAGGGCCAGTCCCATGAATAACTCCTGATTTGTACTTCAGTCACTGGTCCTACTGTAAGAAAAACAAACAAACAAACCAAAAAAACTTGATGTTATCACACAAATTATAGGCTATGATCCTTATAGCCTATAATTTTTGGAGAGTTAACTTTACTTGTCTTGCACAGAGCACACATTATTTTTTCCCTGTGGTATGTAAGTCTCAGGTGTGGGGCATATCAGAATGAAGATTTACTTGTTTGAGGCCACCCAAGACTCAATACTGACAGACTGGATTTGTCAGTCTTGTTCTTTGGTTGCAGGGCTCCTTCAGCATTTTGGGTTGCTTTGCATATATGGTCCTTTCATAGAACACAAGGGAACAATAGTAGGATTGTGAGGCAGAATGTATGTCCAGTTTTTATCTGTTTTGTGTTTACTCCTTTCCGATGGAGCTTGGGTCATAGTTGCATCATAATTGTTCTATACCAACAATGTTGTTCTGATTTCTTTTGTAGTGATGGCTTTTGGTGTAGGAATTTAACCAGTTTTTGGACCACTGACCAATGACATACAAGAAAAATTCTTCTGGTGACTTCTTTTTCTTCCTTTTAAGGAAAGATGTATAAGAGTGGAGGAATAGTTCTTTTCTGCCTGTGGGGAGTAATGCATCAGAAGATGATGGGGCACTAGACAAAAGGTCAAGAGCAGAAAAAAATGCAAATGACCCAGGCATAATACCAGCATTTGATCAGAGCAGAAATGCTTCTGCTATAGGTCCAGCAATTTAGGAATTTAGGAAGATTGCAAACAAACAAAAATATATTTGCTAAAAATACATGGATGCATCTGTCAATAGGGTTTATATTCAGCACTGGTAAAGTTTTTAACCTATAATTCTAAAAGTCATATCTCAGAGTTAGTGTAGATTGCTAGATTAAATCCAGAATACCCATTTAAATTTAAATTTCATATAAACAATGATGTTCTTTGCAATATTTGGGATATATTTATTAAAAATAATATTATTGTTTATCTTAAATTTAATTGTATATCATATTTTATTTGCTTAATCTGACAACCTTAGATTAATAAGCCTCGCTGCTTCTCTTATTCAGTAATGAAATGAGATGGCATTCAAACACCATGGGTTCTACCATTGCTGCCACTGGAAGACAGACATTGCCTTGGGGTATAGAGAACATTTGAACAGAAAGTACTCAGGTGAGAAAAGAAATATACTTCCTTGTTTTTATTTTTAACCTACAAAATCCTTTTCATATAGCAAAAATGCAATAAGTTTCCACACAAAAAGTATTACTCAGTAGTGCCAAGAATCCTTTTTCTTTTTTCCTTTGGTGTTTGAATGTATGGTTCTGGAGGTACTCATAATTTAGTGCAGTGCTCACATTTGCAGATGACAGATGGAAAATATTTAGCTATATTAATCAATCTATATTGCAGGTCTAGATGTTAGATGGTACATGATATTGATTCTTTATATTGATCACTAGATTTTCATTGAAAGTCAGAACTCCAAGTGGTTTAAAGTATTAAAATTTATTTGGTAAAATTGAATACATTTTTCAAAAAATAATTTAATATGTAATTAAATAAAATGTGTTTAATGATTAGTTATGTACTATTCTAAATTTTCACAAGGATAGTACATAGCTAATATCATTCTAGATGCATCAAAGAAAAGTAAATTTATTGCACCCAATAGATGTTATAGGACATTAGAGGCTCATTATCTTTTGTGATTCTAGCCGAGAAAGACCGAAAGAATACAACTTGTATTTCATTTAATGAGCGGAATAGTGTATTAGTCTTATAAGAATTATTAGAAATAAATCATAAATGGGCTAAAATCTAACAACCAGTAAAATATACACCTGAGATGGCTGATATTTAAGCAAATTAGCTAAGGAATACACTAGCTACTGATTTTTTGAATTCTTGAAAAAAGATACACATATATTTATATTTTACATATATTTCAATATATTTATATATGTATATGTACCACCAGAAATATACATTTAGATTGTGCTTAGTTCTTACAGAAATACCTTAATTCCTTTTCAATGTATGTTTTGTCCCAGTTTGTTAAAACTCTCAGTATCCATGCCTTTGCAATATGATTTTGCAACTTCCCCAATCAAGTAGTCTATTTCCCTAACCCTTATGATGAGGCCGCCATGTGACATTTTTGGGAATATAAAATACAGTAGAAGGAGTGATAAATAAACATTAAAGCTTATGCTTATATGCGTTTTTTTTTTATTGTGATATTGAGGGGTACATTTAAGGGTTAGGTGCACAAATATGTCTCATTCAGGCACCCTTGTTTGTAAGAAGTGTCCCCCCATCCCCAGACAGGTATCCACTGCCATTAATTGCTTCCCCTATCCCTCCCACTCCCCCATCGTTTCCCACCAAAAAAACTGAGTATCACATGTTCTCACTCATATAGTAGACCTTTATCACCCAACGTATTACCACAAGAAAATGACTGACAGTGGTGTGTCTTCTTTTGAGAACTGACTATTCATGTCCTTTGCCCACTTTTTGATGAGGTTGTTTGTCTTTTTCCTGTTGAGTTGTTTGAGTTCCTTGTAGATTCTGGATATTAGCCCTGTGACTGAGGCATAATTTGCAAATATTTTCTCCAATCCTGTAAGTTTTCTTTTCCTGCTGTTGGTTATTTCTTTTGCTGTGCAGAAACTTTTTGTTTATTTGTCTCATTTGTCTAGTTTTGTTTTTGTTGCAATTGCTTTCGGGGTCTTTGTTGTGAATTCTCTGCCTATGCCAATGTTCTGAAGAGTGTTTCCTAGGTTTTTTCCCTAGGATTATTATAATTTCAGGTCTTACATTTAAGTCTTTAATTTATCTTGAGTTAATTTTTCTTTTCTTTTCTTTTTTTTTTAGTTGGGATTATCACTGTGTTACCCTGACTAGAGTGCAGTGGTGCAATCACAACTCATCACAACCTCAACCTGTTGGGCTCCGGCAATCCTTCTGCCATGGCCTCCCAAGTAACTCGGACTACAGGCATGCACCACCTTGCCCAGCTAATTTTTTGATTTTTTCTTTTTTTATAGAGACGAGGTCTGGCTATGTCACCCAGGCTGATCTTGAACTCTTGGGATCAAGCAATCCTCCCGCCTCAGCTTCCCAAAGTGCTGGGATGACAGGCATGAGCCCCTGTACCTAGCTCCAAGTTATAGTTCTTACCCTCCATGGGTCCTTAGGGAAGTCTCCTTGTCACAAAACCAGGACATGAATACTTGCCTCTGATCTCAGTAATGTTTTGAAAGTTAAAGAATTATTACAAGTAGCCTAGGTGACAAGTTGTGTAAAGGCTGAATCAGATATGTTATTGCAAACGACCTACAGGACCATGTCAGATACTCAGTGTATGAAGCTGAAATTCATGATGGACATAATACATTAAATCCACATAAAATTGTTTAAAAATCCTTTTGCACCTGCAGGTACATCAGAGTCTGGGGATTTGTTTTGGGACAGATCCTTCTTGTCGTGCTTCGTATATGGTTCACCTCCCTAAACCCCATCTGGAGCTCCCAGGTGTCCAACAGCGTGATACTGACATTGAGTGCCATGGCCACACTCGATCGCATTGGCACAGGTATGTAGACGCCAGATTTGTTTAGGGATTTTCTCTCTTTTTTTGAATCGGGCTCTCACTCTGTTGCGCAGGCTCTGGTACAGTGGTACACTTACGGCTACCACAGCCTTGACCTGCTGGGCTCCGGTGATCCTCCTGCCTCAGCCTTCCAAGTATCTGAGACCACAGGTGCATGCCACCACACCTGGCTAATTTTTTGATTTTTGTAGAGATGAGGTCTCGCCAAGCTCCCCAGCCTGGTCTTGAACCCCTGGGCTCAGGCAGTTCTCCTGTCTTGGCCCCTTCAAGTGCTGGGATTACAGGTGTGAGCCCCTGTACCCGGCCAGGGATTTTCTCTTTTGCAGCATTTACAATTCCTGTTTCTACAATAAATAAAAAAAATGAGCTAGGTGTGGTGGTGCATGCCTATGGTTCCAGCTACTTGGAAGGATGAGGCAGGAGGATCACCTGAGCCCAGAAGGTCGAGGCTGCGGTGGCCATGAGTGTGCCACTGCACTCCAGACTGGGTGACAGTGAGACTCCAACTCAAAAAAAAAAAAAAAAAGTGAATCCATAAAGTTAGTGGTTCTGCACTGTGTCTCCATTTCGGCTTTTTCTTTCTCTGAAATAGTATCGGCACAGCCAGTGGGCTGTCCTCTGAGCAGAAGTCACTTTTCCTTGCCAGGACACACAGGACAAAAATAAAAGGCCACCGGTGGCTTCTACCCTGAGTTTCGGGGCTGTTAGAGCCAGGCCTTGTGCTGCTCTCCTAGCTCTGCCTTCTTCCTCCCTCCCTGGGCAGGGCTTTCCAGGTGGGAGTCTTCATCTGCCACCACTACACTGAGCCCAGGGCATCTTGAACACTGTGGAGAGTTCCTGGGACCCATAGCTGGGAATCACCTGGGTTTTTTCCCAGGGATCTGAAGCTCTAAATCTGAGACTTGAAAAGAAAAGAAATCTTGCGTATCAGGCTGGGTGTGATGGATGGCTCACTCCTGTCATCCTAGGACTTTGGGAGGCTGAGCAGGAGGATTGCTTGAGCCCAGGAGTTTGACACCAGCCTCAGCAACATAGCAAGGTCCCCATCTACAAAAACAAAACCAAAGGAATTGGCATGGTGGCATGCGCCCGTAGTCCCAGCTACTCAGGAGGCTGAAGCAGAAGGACCATTTCAGTCCAGGAGGCTGAGGCTACAGTGAGCCATGATCATGCCACTGCACACCAGCCTGGGCAACAGAGTGAGACCCCAACTCAAAAAGAAATCTTGCATGTTTCTTCTGTCTTCCAAACCACCTGTCTCTGTCTGGGTCTGGCTTCCTCTGAAACAGACACATGCCCAACTTGGATGCTGGCTTTAACGCTCACTCAAGACTCTTGTAAAAAGGGAGACGAATGAGTGGATTCTAGTGAACTTGCTTCTGGCTTTTTGTGCAGCTCTCAGTGAACCACTGATCTTTTGCCAACACAGGGCAACACTCACAAATGAGTGGAAGCTTAGAGGGTGTTGGCTGACTGCAAGCAAAGTGCCTGCTTCATTGCCCGCGGCGTCGGTTTTGGCATGAGACAGAAGTAAGAGAGCAGGGCGAGCAATGCAGGTGGGCTGGTTATGTGGCATTAATACTAGAATATGGAGAGCCCAGGCTGACCCTCAGTGCATGGTTTGTCTTTTGTGAAACGTTATCTCGAGCTGGAACTCAGGCAGCGGCTTCCAGGGCCAGGCCGATAGGGATCTGAGCTTGCAGTTCCTGACTTGCTTTCTGCTTTCTCGCCTGTTTTAAGCTGATGTGACCCAGTTGCTGGCTGGCTGTCCCATCCCCGTGTCTGCCCTGAGCAGACGCCACCTTCAGCCTTCTTGGGATGTCTGAGCATCCCAGGTGTTTTTGGTGGCTTTGTTTGAAGAGGTGCTAGACCCTGGGGTGGAGTCACCCACGGCAGAACACAGCGTTTCACTCTGCATACTCTGTCCAGATGCCTCTCCTCTGTACAGGCTGGGCTGAGCCCTTGGCCCAGGCCTCCAGCCCAGTCCAGCCCTGGCCCAGCCAGCCTATCCTGGAGCTGTCATCTTTGCTCTGCCTTCCCCTGGTTCCGTTATCATCAGAGGAGCTCCTTCCTTAGGAATCATACTGCCAGCCACACAGCCCAACTCCCCGGCTTCCCTCTGTCCTGCAGAGAACTTCACAGTGGTATAAAGTATCTGACCAGGAGGCTCTGCCTGCTCCTACAAGGAAATCCCCCTGCCAGCATTTTCTCCAGTTATTATGTTTTTGTGTGAGGTCATTTTTGTGTATGAGGTCATTTTTGCATTTGAGGTCATTTTTTTGTGTGCAGTCATTTTTGTGTGTGAAATTATTCATCACATGTGATGAATTGGACCCTCTTGGTTAAATAGTGTTGTGAGTATAATATAAGTAGCCTAAGCTTTAATCCCAGTTTCTCTTTACTACTGTTTAATCAGGGACAAGTCACTTGATTCTCTGGGCCTGTTTTATTTTTAATTTTTATTTTATTATTTATTTATTTATTTATTTTTTGAGTTGGAGTCTCACTCTGTCACCCAGACTGGAGTGCAGTAGCCGCTCCCGGTCACTGCAGCCTTGACCTGCTGGGCTCCGGCGATCCTTCTGCCTCAGCCTTCCAAGTAGCTGGAACTACAGGTGTGTGCTTCCACGCCTGGCTAATTTTTTGATTTATTGTAGAGATGAGGTCTCGCCAAGTTGCCCAGGTGGGTCTCTGTTTTTATTTTTATATGTTTTTGAGTCAGTGTCTCACTCTGTTGCCCTGGCTAGAGTTCAGTGGCATGATCATAGCTCACTGCAACCTCGAACTTCTGGACTCAAGGGATCCTCCCACCTCAGCCTCCCAAATAGCTGGGACTACAGGCATGCACCACCACACCCAGCTCTTGGCCTGTTTTCTAAACTGTAAAATGGGATTAGTAACAGAGCCTGCCTCATAGCATTGTTGTGAAGATTAAATGAGTCACCATAAAGGGCTTGGAAGAGACTGGGTGCAGTGGCTCACATCTATAATCCCAGCACTTTGGGAGGCTGAGGTGAGAGGATTGCCTGAGCCCGCGAGTTCGAGACCAGCCTGGGCAACCTGGCAAGACCTCGTTTCTAAAATAAATTAAAAAATTAGCCAGGCGTGGTGGCACCTGCCTGTTCTTTCAGCTACTTGGAAGGCTAAGGCGGAAGGATCACCTGAGCACAGCAGTTTGAGGTTGTGGTGACTGGGAGTGTGCCATTGCCCTCCAGCCTGGTTGACAGAGTGAGGCTCCAACTTTAAAAAAAAAGGAGGGGGCTTAGAAGAGGGCTTGGCACACAGTAATACTTGGCCAGTGCACCCCATCCCTCCGGGTCCCAGGGGTGAGGTGACCCTGTTCTTTGGGGAGGAAGCAGCTGGGTATGCTGGCAGTGGTTCACATGAGACACATGGTGTTTGCTCCCTGAACATGTCATTCACTTTTTCTGCACATATTTTTGCCAACTGTGTTCACTTCATGTAGAGCAGATGGTTTTCCACATGTTCGCCATCAAATGTCTGTTCTCCTTAACCCGGCCCTTATCTGCCCTGCCTGACATCACCTCTCCCCCTGCACCAGGGGGAGCACCTCTGCTCTGTGTTGTAGTTGCCCATCTTGGCTCCTCTCCTGAAGCCCCCTGAAGCCAGGCACCGTTTCTTGTTTGCTAAAGTCAGTGAAGTAGGGCCGGGTATGGTGGCTTACACCCGTAATCCCAGCACTCTGAGAGGCTGAGGCAGGAGGATTGCTTGAGCCCAGGAGTTGAAGACCAGCCTGGACAACGTAGTGAGACCTCATCTCTACAAAAAATTAGCTGGGTATGGTGGCACATACCTGTAGTCCCAGCTACTTGGGAGGCTGAGGTGGGAGGATCACCTGAGACCAGGAGGTTGAGGCTGTAGTGAGCCATGATCGTGCCACTGCACTCCAACCTAGGTGACAGAGAGACCCCCAACTCCAAAAAAAAAGAAGTCTTAAATGCAGAGGTTATATTTCTATGTAACTGACCATTTTCCTTTTTTAAAAATTCTAGATGGTGACTGCACTAAGTCCAAGGAAAAGAAGCCTGACGAGAAGGCCCCGGGGGTGGCCTCCAGACCCCACTGGCTGCTGGCGGGAGCTGCCTTTGGAAGCCTCATGTTCCTCACCCACTGGGTCTTTGGAGAGGTCTCTCTTGTTTTCAGATGGGCAGTGAGTGGACATCCCCATCCAGGACCTGATCCGAACCCATGCGGGTGAGTTGGGCTTGGAGGAGTCACAACACTGGCTGTCCCTCTCCTGTTGGCCTGCTGGGTCTGTGCTAGCCAGAGACCCCGTCCACTCTCCCAGAGATCAGAGGCGCAGCAGGACTCTGTTTTGTTCTGGAGATGGAGGCGCCACAGGGTGCTAGCCTCTGTACTGATGGCTCACTGGGAGTACGTGAAGCAGGGCTGACATTGTGCACAGCTGGGGAGCTTCTCGGGCCCCTGGTGGGCATGCTGAGGAATTCCTGCACAAGGGAGCATCCTCAGTGGCAGTTCCTCCAGGGCCCATGGTTACCGCAGGACCAGACCACAGGGCCCTGACTGGGAGACCGGTGTGGCTGCCTGGGCCCCCGATCTCTGCCCTCTGCAAAAGAGGGAAGCCCAGGAGAGCTCTACACCTCCTGGGACTCTTGCTGCAGCAAGAGTGTGACTTGCAAGGATTAGCAGAATAGAGTCCAAGTATCGGTCCATGTCAACCTTCTCTCTACTCTTCAGGTGGGCAGGTCCACCCTGTGGCCGAGTCCTATCCCATGGCCAAGTCCATCCCGTAGGCAAGTCCATCCCATGGCCAATTCCATCTGTGGCCAAATCCATCCTGTTGGAAAATTTATCCCATGGGAAAGTCCATCCCGTGGCCAAGTCCATCCCATGGTAAAGCCCATCCTGTGGGAAAGTCCATCCCATGGCCAAGTTTATCCTGTGGCCAAGTCCATCCCATGGGCAAGTCCATCCCTTCGCCAGGTCCATCCCATGGCCAAGTCCATTCCATGGGATAGTCCATACTGTGGCCAAGTGCATTCCGTGGGCAAGCCCATCCTGTGGCCAAGTCCATCCCCTGGCCAAGACCATCCCACAGGAAAGTCCATCCTGTGGCCAAGTTTATCCTGTGGCCAAATCCATCCCATGGCCAAATTCTTCCTGTGGCCAAATCCATCCCATGGCCAAATTCATCCTGTGGGAAAGTTCATCCCATGGGAAGGTTTATCCCATGGCTAAGTCCATCCCTTCATGCAAACATTTTGGAGGATCCCTTAAAAGATATCCTCACATATCTTTTTTCTCTTGCAGTGCTGAGTTCCCCACCATGGGAGGCGGGCAGCTGCCTTCCAGATCTTTCTCTAGGGGGCATCTGGGCATGTCCCACAGCACCTCAGCCTCAGCTGGTCCAGACCTGGACTCGGCATTTCCCAGCCCCTTCCCACCTCCACCATGTGACCCTCTTCCCCATGCCTGGCCCTCATATCCACCCTCATCATCTCCACCTGAAGCCAAGAGTTATCCTAGATCTGTGCCTTCCTCATTTTCCCCACGTCAACTCCCACCATCTCTCAAACCCATCCCTTACTCTCCATCCCCGAGCCTACAGAGTCCTCTCCACTGCTCCTCCCGAAGGCTGCTGGCGTTTCTCTTCAGCGTGGCCTTCTCCGCACTGCTCCAGAATGGCTGCTCATAAAGCACATCTGGCCCCGTCACTCCTCTGCTGAAAACTGTTCAGCCGTCCCCCCCATTCTCCCATGTGAGGCAGGATCTGCCCCTGGCTGACCTCTCCACGTGTTTGCTGACCTCACCCCTGCTGCATCTGCGCTGAACCCACTTTGGTTCTCTGAAAGTTCCATACTGTTCATCCTCCCTCTGCACACTCGTGCTGTTCCCTCTGCCTGGGCTTCCCTTTCTGCCTCGACATCCCGGCAAGCTCTTACCCTTCAAAACCCAGTTCAAGCATCCTCTGTGAAATCTTTTTTGATTTCACAGAGGCTCCCTCCTTTATGCCACACACTTTGAATCAATCTATCATCTATCTGTCTGTCTTTCTATATAGCTATCATCTATCAATCTATCCATTTATCATCTATCTACCTATCATCTATCCATCTACCTATCCATCTATTATCTATCGTCTGTCTTGCTATCAACTATCTATTTTTATCCATCTGTCAATCTATTCATCTATCATCTGTTATATCTATCTTATATCCATCCATCCATCATCCATCCATCCATCCATCCATCCATCTCTGTCTGTCATCTATCATCTATCCTTCTACCTACCCATCTATCTATCTATCTATCTATCATCTATCCATCCATCAATCTATCATCTATTATCTCTGTCTTCTATCAATCTATTCATCTCCATCCGTCATCTATTGTCTATCCTTCTACCTATCTACCTATTTCTATCTATTATCTATATCATTCATCCATCTATCAATCTATTCGTCTATCATCTATTTTCTCTATCTTCTGTCTGGCTATCCCTTCATTCATCTATCCATCTCCATCTTCCATCTATCATCTATTCATCTACCTACCCATCTATTATCTATCTATCCATCCATCCATCACTTTTTCTCTGTTATATACCATATTTTTCTGTATCACAGAGTTTTTAAAAACACCTTTCTTCCTCTCTAGACCCTGAGCTCCTTGAGGCAGGGACTGGGAAAGGAATGAACACTACTGCTTACTCTGTGGCCGGCACTGAACAGGGACGTTTGTGTCTGTTACTTCATTTAGAGGCTGCATCTGTTTTGCCCCAGACACTCCAGCATGTCTGGAAGGAAGGGAGAGGAGGAAGAAGGAACGAAGGGAAGAGGGCGGGAAGGGGTCTATCCCTGCGGGTCACAGTGTCATTTCCAAAGTTCCCAAGAAAGCAGGCATGAGGTGTGCGGAGAGCACAGGAGACCGGGCAGGAGCCAAGGCTGGGCATGTGCCATGCGACTTTGGGCCATTCGCATTGCCTCCCAGCCTTGTTCTTCTCACCTGGAGCAGGAGGGTTTTCTTTTCGGACCTTTCCTAATTGTGTGTGTCAGAGGCATACGCTGAAGATGCACCTTGGCACCAGCGCCTCCTGGACTGTTTGGATGACTGATCTGTCGAGATGTTGATGATCATTCTGAAAGTAAAAAGGCTTCAGGATAGGTAGGCTTGGGAAACACTATCGTCACGCACCCTGTAATTCACACGTACCGGCACATCAGAGGCCCTGGGAGGGTTCCCAAGCTTTGAACATGGAATTCTTCCTGAGAATACCCAGTCCACCTCCTAGGTGGGGGGTGCTCAGAACTCTATTGGAGAAATGTTGTGCAGGGCCATCATGGCTCCCTGCCATCACTAGGAATTGCTTTCTGAAAGTCTCCAGATTCCGCTTGAGGAAATGGGTTGTAGATATGTTTGGATGAGAGGAGGAGGTGAGAGGCCCAGGTTGTGAAGGGCCCTGGGAAACCGGCGGAGCAGTATGGACCACAGACCTGGGAGGACGAGGGCGGCAGACTATGCCTTGGCCATATGTTCCGGCTTCTCCTTGGCCCTCCCCAGCCCAGTGACCCTGTCATGCTTACTCTTCTGTAGCACTTTCCACCTTCTGATAATCTGATTATTATTGTTATTAGAGACCTGGACTCGCTCTGTCTCCCAGGCTGGAGTGCAGTGGTGCCATCATCATAGCTCACTGCAGCCCTCCATCTCCTGGGCAAGAGGTCCTCCCACCTTGGCATCCCTGGTACCTGGGACTACAAGTGTGAGCCACTATCCTGGCTAACTGTTTTCTTTTTCTTTCTTTCTTTTTTTTTTGAGTTGGAGTCTCACTCTGTTGCCCAGGCTAGAGGGCAGTGGCACACTCACGGCCACCCCAGCTTCAACCTGCTGGGCTCTGGTGATCCTTCTGCCTCAGCCTTCCAAGTAGCCAGAACTACTGGTGTGTACTACCACACCTAGCTAATTTTTTTTTTAAATTGTAGGGACAAGGTCTCACCAAGTTGCCTAGGCTGGTCTCGAACTCGCAGTTTCAGGCAATCC